>JAVYIG010008248.1:0-91495 GCA_035222895.1 Strongylocentrotus droebachiensis | reverse complement strand
CTCGAGTCTTGTCGGTACGGAGCCACTGATCTCTACACAGATCAGTGTCATAGTACGTACATTCAAGAGAATTGCATACGATCCTTACAATAATATCAAATTGGCAACGCGCTATTTCTCGTCTGTTTCATGGTAGCTATGACCTTCTATTTTCGAAATATTTTCACCCTGACGAGTTTTTCATTAGTTTTCGCAGTTCATATTTGCAAAATCATAATATTTACATCAGCAAATGTGATTAGCTTTGGGAAATATTCGAATGAATTACATAATTTCTTTGTTCGACGGAGACGGAGAATGTGCTGCTTCACTCTTGTCGCACGGTGAGTTTATACACAAGTACGAACGGAGAGTTGGCGGTCTCGTTCACGCGCATTTTTTCTTAAATAACTTGTCAATTAAACGTATGTTTTATGCAAACGGCAAGGATTCAGTCGCGGGGATAAGCTGATTTGGGATCTGTGTATTTTTTATCTTTTTATTAACATTATCTAAATCTTGTACCAGTAATCTATGCAACGGACTGGAACGAAAATCGCGCTCGGCCCACGGTCTACTACCCTCTCCACCAAAATAAACTTTAAAAGTGATTTTGTTGTTGTTCTAATTTGATACCAGTGATTACAGATGTTGCTGAAATGGCCTAATTTTTCCGGTATTTTTCCTCACTTTTTAGTATATTATACTTCTTATGCATTTGATGGAGAAAGACAAATTTCAAAATTTACGGTCAGGCAAGAAATGTGCTTATTTACTATTTTGAGGCCTACAAGTCAGGTCCCGGCGGGCTTGGGGGCTTAAGCCCCCCCCCCCCCCAACACACTTTTGAAAAAGTATATTACAGAGAATTAACTAGAAAGAAATAGAAAAGAAAGTATGCTCATGTGACTGTAATTAAATGCCCATACCCCTGAGCTTCGGGGGCTCTGCCCCCTGGACCCACCTTGGGCCCTAAGGCTGGCCCCTGGATGCTAATCTGACCTTAATTTTAATGCCTAAAACCCCTGCGCTTCCGGGGGCTCCGCCCCTTGGACCATACGCCAATTAGTGTCATGAATAAGGTATTAAAATATGCTCATCTGACCGTAATTAAATGCCCCTACCCCCTGAGC
The DNA here is from genome assembly GCA_035222895.1 of Strongylocentrotus droebachiensis. Taxonomy (NCBI): domain Eukaryota; kingdom Metazoa; phylum Echinodermata; class Echinoidea; order Camarodonta; family Strongylocentrotidae; genus Strongylocentrotus; species Strongylocentrotus droebachiensis. The sequence continues at coordinate 90,383 of JAVYIG010008248.1, read as the reverse complement.
ATCCGCCAATTTGTGCTACGCTCTACCTTATCTTAAATACTCTAGCCTCCCCCACTCACTTGCAACCCCATTTTTAATCACTTTTATATCCCATTGAACTTCTTCATTAAACCTTGAAACGCCCCCAAATACTTTGGGCGGGGCCTGGATCGCGAGTATATACTAGTAGCGAGTTGGATGAAGTACGAAGCCACGTACAAAAGTATAATCGATTACAACAGTTGTGGGGCCGATATCACGAGTAATGCCTTCATAGAAATTTTAAAAACTTTAAAAATATATAGAGTACGTCAGTAATCTGTTTATACTGAAATTGTATTACTGCATAAGTAGCAACCCAACACTCTCCTACCCTCCCAAATTGCATACCTAACACATCGAGTTGGTCTTTATCAAGAACTAATACACCTTTTCTGCGGAAAACTCTAAAAGCGAAGTTTTTTGCAGAACATCAGATTTTGAACTCAAGCTATATGAATTCTGTATCAAACAATGCACGTAAAAGGCCCTCTTTATAATAACGGTCCTTTGTCTGTTGAGACTATATAGTCTCTATACAGTAGGTTTGCGGGTGCACCATGTGAGAGAGAGGGTTGAGGAGTCCTGAAAAGGACTCTGACTCGGTAATCTTTCATGGGGGTGTGTAGTCCTGAAAAGGACTGTTATCTTTCTTGGCATAAGTTCTAAGGAGAATTATATACCTCACTTAAGAAATCCAGCCATCTGATTGGTCGAAATTGCATTCATAAACTTTAACTATTCCTGTAAAATTCCCGGTAAAATTCCAAACCCATGTAATAGTTCAACAAAATAGTTCTAAAATCCTAGTTACCATGGTTACCAGGAAAATAGTTCTAAAAATAATTCTAAAATCCCAGTAACCATGGTTACCCATAGGTTTACATGTTAAAAAATGGTTTGAGCGATCGCGGATACCGTACGTGTGCGAATTGGTCGGCATTTTTAGTACGGCAATATATCTCGATTCAAACAAGGCAAAAATTGCTGTAGAAACTCTCCCAAGATTTCAACTTCTGGATGAGGATCAATTGCAAGACATGCTGACAGCAAGAACACCAAAAAGGGTACGTGAAATCTTCCATAATTTTTTTCAGTAGGCCTAGATCTAGATTCTAGTACGCGACAACCAGATGCTGGTGATTGTAGTGATTTGCACGTCACGGACAGATGCAGATCCTTCCCGTAGAGATTACACACATCCCTATGCATTTCCATTGGCCATTGCGCACTCGATCATGCTAGATTGGTCAATGTTTTAATTACCAGAGATTCAAACTAATATTGCTCGTGATCCTGAAGGTGGTACTCAATAAGTGAGGTGTCATATGAAAGCGCAGGTTTTTCTCCATATTCCCCACAGGGCCGGCCCACCCCTAAAATTGTAAAAATATCTTGCTTAGACTAGAATCTAGATCTAGTCTACTCTCAAAGAAACACTCATAAAAAACAACCGTGCAGATAAACTAGAGATAGGCCAAGGTGGTGTCATAATGTTTTCGGCATATAAAAGTATTAATGACTGCTTTAATATTCGAGAAATAGTTGTTTTTATACGCTCTCGGGAAGGTTACAATTGGGCTATTGCCCTCGGCACGCCTCGGGCAATAGCACAATTCTAACCTTCCCTTGAGTGTATAAAAACAACTATTGCTCTCAAGCAGTCATTAATACTATACTATAGCGCTTGGAGAGGATGCGTGGCTCGAGGTTTCGAATAGGTTGACTATCCGTCGTCAGGAACAACAGTCCTTTTCAGGACTACACACCCCAAGAAAGATTACTGAGTCAGAGTCCTTTTCAGGACTCCTCAACCCTCCCTCTCTCACATGGTGCACCCGCAAACCTACTGTATATCTAAACCACCATGCAAGCCGACACTTACAAGCAGCATCTATATAGTCTCTATTTTTATATGAACCATTACACACATTGAAAAACATTGACTGTTGCTAAAATATCATAACTCCTTAAACTCATCTACACTGCTACATGTATACACAAATTCATCACGGCATGGACATAAGAGTAAAAACACACATTCATACCTGTAAGGTCGATGCCTTTGCATTCAGTGTAGAATAGAACTCCTCCTTGAACTCCTTTCCTTTTACTGTCAGTTTAGTCAGGTTGGTCATGGAACACAAAGAATCTACTAGGTGATGTAAAGAGGCCGAAGTTGGACAAGCAACATCTTCAAGCATGACAGTTTGGACCTACATGTATACAAACAGTGATTCATACAAGTTCATTACCAGAGTACATGTATTTTTTCCTGAATGACTGCAAATGCTCTCGGCTTTATTTACTCAAATATATAGGAAGTTAGATAAGGGCTGCGAAAAGGTTTGAGCCTAGGTTTAGTGATATGTATAATTTTTGGTGCAGGGATAAAGTTAAGAATTCTAGTGCAGTATAGGAAGCACATAAAATTTGCTGACAAAGCATGTGTCAAACAAAAAGAGGACTGACAAGTACAGTTGTAGTGCATTTATTTACTACATAGTCATGCATCCGATGAATATATTATTATGAAGAGTGTGTACATGTAGCTGTGTTTAAAAGAAGTACACTGTGATCTAGATCTCCATCCTTGTTAAGTGAGTATCGAATCTGCAGTATACTCATGAGTATTTTAGTAATCTGTTATGCCGAAATTGTATTACTGCATAAGTAGCAACGTTAACACAATACTCTCCTTTCCAGAAGAATGCTTACCTAGACACCCTCACTTAGTCATCATCAACAATCAAAATACCTTTCTTAAGGCAAACCTTTAAAAGTGATTTTTTGTGTGCAAAACATATTTTAACTCGAGCTAAATACCTTTCCTATGGCAAATCTTTAAAGGTTATTTTTGTGTGCAAAACATATTTTAACTCGAGCTATTTGAATTCTGTATCATACAGTGCACGTGAAAGACCCTCTTTAATAAAATTAAGGATGTAGATTTAGGACCTTCTGTTTTAATGACAAGATGAGAATAATTAAGCTGGTGCTATATCATACACAAGCAATAGTGTAACGTATTATCCTTTATTTTTACTTAACTTTGATTTAAAAAAAACCCATGTATTTGAGTATTTAAATGTATGAAACAATTAATTTTCCAACCATTTTACACTGTAAAAATGCAAAATAGGTATGCTTTGAAAAAATTGCATGTTACATAAGAAAATAAATAAATTATCCAAAAAAAAGCCAATATAAAAAGAATATTGTTGTCATGTTGTTCATTATACTTCATTCAATATGTGTATCAATTTCATCTTCATATCGCCAACTATAGCCAAAATCTTAGGGGGTCGTAATGCCTCCCATATTAGAAACCCTCAAAATACCCAGGACTTATTACGTTTAGCCTGCATGCTTTGCATATGTACTAATGCACTCGCAAACATGTATTATTTGTACACAAATGCCCATACATACCTGTAAGGTTGACGCCTTTGCATTCAGTGAAGAATAGAACTCCGCCTTGAAATTCTTTTTACGTAGTGTCAGGTCAGTCAGGTTTGGCATGGAACACAAAGCATTTACTAGGTGATGTGAAGAGGTTGATGTCTGACAACTAACATATATAAGCTCGAGAGTTGTGACCTACATGTAAACAAACAGTGATTCATACAGGTATATTTATTTATTATTATCATCATCATTATTTATTTTCATTATTTGTCACAGTAATAAAGCTGTTTTTTTTTTTTTTTTTTTTTTTTGGGGGGGGGGGGGGGTGTTCTTCATAAATAAAACGGTATACAGGAAAAACTTGAAATAACATATTATATTTAAGGGTATTATTTATTCTCTTTGCTCGTGATACTGGTACATTTGGTTGAGAGGTACAATGCAATTGATGAATAGCGAAGTGGCAAGATACAGGCCTATTCAATTCGACTGGAGTTGTTAATAAGCGAGTTCGTAATTAGGATTTGAGCATGGGCAGATAAAGGTCATTGTTTCCCAAATTGTAAAACCATTGAGACGAATACTGGTATGGTGCTTATGAAAGTTATGTAATCAGTATTCATTTATGCACCGATAGTACATTTATCTGATACACAGGTGGAAGTATTTTTCTCAAGAGGCAAACAAAAGTTATTCACAAAGCACCTCCATCACTTCGGCAGTAATTATTCTAAAATCCACAATGTGGGACGTATCCATCATGTAAAAGATCTGTGGATAATTTGGGGTCATGCGTTCCGAAGCTATTAACGAACTGGCTTATTGTATTTACGAATTGAAAGCAGAACAAAGGAATTAAGGAATCGTAAAGTTCGAGCCTTTATCGATCCGTATCGCCTTCCCGATTGCCACTGTTTTTCTTACCTTATCTATGTTACTTTTGTATTTTGCTTTTTCTTCTAATTTAATTCTACGGGTTATAGTCTTCTCTTAATCAGAACACTGTGCGCTCAGAAACATCAGTATTAAGCGCCTAATAAATGTTATGTATTATTATTATTATTATTAGGATATAGAAAGGATGAAGGGGGTGATTTTCATTTTCCAAAATCTGTGATACCTTTTTCAGAATTGTATTAACGCATTCCTGTTTCAAACCTGTCACTTCGTCAGTCATCTTGCCAGCATCTTAAGATTATCCTATCTGCACCCACCGTACCAAACCGTACAACCAAAAAACATTACACTTTCTATTACTGACTTGTAGAATAACCCCATAATGGTTCTGTCAATATGAAACAAAATCAGTTTCCATAGAAAGTACATTCGTTGTTGAGCTTTTGCATACAGCGATTGGCATTGGTCTTTCCATGATAGTTCATCATCAATTATTGTACCAAGGTACTTAATACTCTTGACACTCTGTATACCCTCTCCTTTAAGCATGATTGGATTTGCTTGACCTTCGTTTGAACGAAAATCGAAAGTCATCTTTTTAGTTTTAGCTATATTTAAGACCAAGAAATTTTCTTCGCACCAATTCTCAAAGGTGGATAACTCCTCCGATATTTGCGTTCATCATCGCCATGGATCATGCCAATGATAGCCGTGTCAACAGCATATTTAACAATCGAGACATTGTCATTTGACAAGATACAATCATTTGTGTACATGATAAATTAATGGTGCTGACAGCACCCAACTCTGCGGGGAACCTGAATTCGTAGTAACGTAATCAGATAAAACATCATGGAGTTTTACCCTTTGAATTCTGCCCGTTAGGAAATCATGAAACCAGAGTATCAAAGAGGGTTCTACATTCATAGCGGAAAGCCTATTCATCAAGAGGTGGGGCTGAATTGTTTAGAAAGCCGATGAAAAATCGACGAATGTTGTACGAACATAGCGACCCAATGTATAAATATGCTGTGCAACCAAATTAATTAGCAATTACACGGCATTATTAACAGACTTGCGTGGTTGGTAGGCAAATTGTAAAGGATCTATGTCAGGCAGTATCTGAGGGAGAATGTGCTTCTGAAGAATTATGCGTTCAAATTTTTTATCACCGATGAGGTGAGGGATATATGCCGATAGTCACTGGCTTTAGAGTCTTGGGGGGTGGGTGGGGGGGGGGGGGGGTGTTTTGGCTGCTGGTATTATTGTCGATGATTTCCAGCGCAATGGGGCATGGTTTTAGGTTCAAAGATTCTTGAAAAAGAGTGACAAAAGGGATTGCTAATTGCCAGGTTCATGTTTGAGTACTTTCCCACAAATACTGTCCAGTCCCATAGATTTTCTTGGATTAGTGCATTTGAAGTACCTGACAACATCATTGTACTGACATACAATGGGAGTATCATTGAACTGTGCTGAAGTATTTACAATGCTATTACTTTCGGCATCACAACATTTTTCATCAAATCTTGCATTAAACGTATTATATTCATTGACTGCATAATTCACGAACGGATCTATATTCTGACACTGGTGGAGATTTCTGCTTCTTTTTATAACCTGTCGTCGTTTGCATATACTTCCAACCTTCATGTGGAATATTAGATCTGAATTTACTTTCTAATTGTTCTCTATATTTTTCTTTTGCATACACAATTCTTTCTGAATGTTAAGATTAATACTGGTGAGATATTTGCAATAAAGACAGTTTTATGGCACTGTTTTTTTAAAACTTATACTAAATGTGTCCACAAAATGGTCCAAAATGAAATTATGTTTACTCACTTCAAACTTGTATTTTTAGGATCAAGACTAATCATATTTTTGAGAAATGCAAATTCTGGACATTAATCTATCTCCTTATTTATTCACCAGATATGAATACTTTGAGTTTTTACAATTTTATTGTGAACTATAGCATATCTAATAACTGTGATATAAAACTCATTTGCTATTAACTACACCTTTAAATATGTTGGGTCTTTAAGAATATGTTTCAGAGATTATTCATGCAAATTTTTGAGTTTCCATCTTGAAAAATACAGATTTTGTACTACAGTATTATTATAACCTAACCTAATAATTTTCATATGTCACACCAGTGATGTTTCGGACGTTACACACTGTTAACATTATAACTTTATTCAAGTTAATTGCTTTTCTTTAGGTATTATTGACCTCAGTTACATTAATTGTTTGCAGAAAAATACTTCTGTAACATTTATGGAAAAAAAATAGTGCAGTTTTAATTAGTTTAGCACATACATGTATACCAAGTTTGTCTTCATCGACCACTCAATTTATGTAAGGTATATTATTCATTTCAAGAACGTGTACCGGTATTTAAAAATGCTTATGTGATCTAACAGAGTGAAATATGAAGCTAATAGCAATTGTAGTCATCAAAACTCCTTAGAAATTCACTTAGAAACATACTCTTTATTGCATGTTATGAACAACAGTGTGAAATGTATACTATGGTTTGTTTCGGATGTTACACGATGTTAACATTTCAATGAGATCATCAATTTCTACAAACTCTACAATATAGATGTTTAATCAGCTTGCTAATGTTCTTTGCCTTCAACTATATAGTGTGTCATTCAATAATATCACTAACACATACACATTTGTAAGCAAAACATTGAAAAATCTTTTAAAAAATAAAACTATAAAAAAGTAACCCCAGTCATGTAAGTACGGTAATAAAAAATAAGTGAATCCTAATTTATGTACATCTCGAGAATGAGAAATTTTAGATGTATTTTAAAATTGTGTATGTTTTAGGTTATAATAATACTGTAGTTACAATCATCCTTTACCACTATTTGTATTAGGAGGCTGTTTCAAACGACAACATTTTTTAATGCTCTTAAATAAGTATTTATTTATTTATTTAATTGATGACAGATTGATGAATGGATGGATTGATTGGTTGGTCAGTTGGTTGGTTGATATATCTTAACTCTTGCTGTGCCGATATCACAGGTGACAAACAATATACAGTGTAGGTTAAACAGGTACCGTATTTGCCCGCGATAAGGCCGTAGCGCCGCACCCCCAACTTTGACATTTCGTAGAGGAAAAAAAACAAAAAACGGACAGCCCATTTATATTTCACACTAGTGTAGGGTTGCGGTTCTAACAGATAATTCCTAGCACTCTTAACACAGAGGCATCCCAACAGACACGTTGTAGGATTGATAACTACTGGCTAACTGACCAGGTTACATCATTCTATGTAGCATTCCACATACAATCCATGCAAAGTAGAAGAAATCAATAAATATTCATATAGTGCCATCAACATTACAAAGTATTCTTGAATATTCAAACATAAACAAAGGGTATATATTGAATATTCATAGTATATGTAAATTATACTATATAAGCTTGACCGCATCAGGTGAACATTCAAACCAATGAGAGAGAGAGATAGACAGATGAAAGGATGGTGGATGAAAAGGGTGAATGTGAATGAGGGATGACCTGTTAATATGAAAGGGATGAATCATGGATATGAAGGGGAGTTTCAGAAGTTCAAAATAAATCCCTACACTAGCTTATACATTTTGTATGTATGCATACATTTGAGGAAGATACTACATGTATATGTTTAGGATCATTAAATAAGGTATTACTGGTAATGCCCTTTTCTTTTATACATGTATGTACTTTCTACACAGATTAGTTACGTGTACTGAGTGCCCTTTTTAAAAGGTATTTTCAAATGAAAATCTATATTGCCCATAAATTTTTAGAAAAACATTTTAAATTGCTTGATTTTATCAATTTATATACCTGTATCATACCCGTGTCATGTACATGTACACTGGGTATTGCTTAAGTGGGTGATTTTGAGCTTTTGTAACCTACCAAATAGTTTACATTGACCATACAATCATTGGTTATATGACATAATTTGGAACAACCTCAGTAAAAATGAAAACGTGACGATTTGCAAAAACACAGCAATGTAAATAGCAAGAGGAGAGGTTGAAAAATTGAAATTTGCTATTCTCACATCAATCTTTGCCCCTCATTTGAACTAGTTAAAGTATGAAATGTCTGTTAACAGTTTAATGTAACATCCGAAACGTGCTAACAGCATACCAGAAAGTGCTGTTAAAATGGCTGAATAATTTTTATGAGTCACTTTTATTGAGATTTTTTCTGAAAAATTACAATTAAGGATATACTAAAGCAGCCAGCCATGCCTTGTACCACAAAGTGTGGCTTCAATATTTTATGTTTTATAAGTCAATTTGCAGAAAATTGAGATATTTTACGGAAAATTTGATTTTTTTTTTTTGTATCACATTTCTTCATATTTTTATTTTAGTTCTAAATAAAATTATCAAAATAGTGGTTTTAACAGGAGGGTACATTGTGAAATCGTAACTTGCACATATGATCGAAAATTAGTTGAAATTTGCAAACTATGTGTTAACAATCAAATAGTTTAACGTCCGAAACACCCTTCTTGAGTTTACACAAAATTATTGGATTTGAAAGACCTGATTTGTGTTTTGACTTGTGTTAAGACTTATAATAACTTATTTCATAATGATTTATTCACTCCAGATACCCTCAAATATGGATTATCATCATTTATCTGGTATTTTTTTGTTTCGGACGTTAAAACTGTTAACGGAAAATTGGTTGTAACTATGAAATAGTATTGTAGTGATGTATTGCAAATTTCTTTTTTTTGGTGGGTAGCCGCCATGAAATGTTAAAAAAATATTACGAAAGATAGGTCCTGCAGTTCATATATTTTCTGCTACTTCAAATTGAAAGTTGTTTCGGACGTTACAAAATTGTTTATGGAAAATGAGACAACTTTTTCAAATTTTGAATATATTTCTAATATAAGCACTACTACAAATAATTTATATTTTCTTTTAATTTAATGACTTGAAGTAACTAATAAGCTTATTCAAACCATGAACAATCTCATTAATTGATTGTTCTAGTGGGTTAAATGAGGGTCTACATTGTTTACGGAAAATGTAACGTCCGAAACACCATTTTTAATCGCACTGTTCCATCAAAATACAGGAGTTAATTCAGATTACTGTTAACTTTCTTTAAGATCCACCCATGCTCATTAATCATCAATAGAAATGAGGGTTTACATTTTCCGTAAACAATCAATAGAAACAATCAATAGAAATGAGGGTCTACATTGTTTACGGAAAATGTAACGTCCGAAACACCATTTTCAATTGCACTGTTCCATCAAAATACAGGAGTTAATTCAGATTACTGTTAACTTTCTTTAAGATCCACCCATGCTCATTAATCATCAATAGAAATGAGGGTTTACATTTTCCGTAAACAATCAATAGAAATGAGGGTCTACATTGTTTACGGAAAATGTAACGTCCGAAACACCATTTTCAATTGCACTGTTCCATCAAAATACAGGAGTTAATTCAGATTACTGTTAACTTTCTTTAAGATCCACCCATGCTCATTAATCATCAATAGAAAAAAAACATATTGTTTGTGGGTATATATTTTTTCGGCTCCAACCAAAAAGGTATGTCAATTTTGTTACAAAATTCCGTAAACAATTGGCTGTTCGGGGATACCTCATGCACATAAAGCAACGCTGAATTTTTTTTTTTAAGCTATGGGAGGTTAACCTAGGTCCATGCTACAAGAAAAAGTTGTAACTGATTTCTAATTCTTTATTTTTGTAAAGTTTCAGGCTGTCAAAGGGTCATTTAGCTATTTGGTCATAGTTAAAAAAAACAGTGCCTTATATAAAGAGGTTTATATGAAGTGTATTCTCGATCTAGCGTCATTTTTTCGGGCCTAAATGCCAGTTTTGGTCACAACATGTTTGTTGTGTTTCAATTGCTAAAGAAATGTGTCAAATATTTGTTACACATATTTTCAATGATGCTCCTTTACATCATTCTTCAATTCGTGACTCTTATCAACTTATCTGCAATAATGTATGTAAACCATTCTTTCAACACAAAATTTATACATGGATGATAAACAATGACTTTTAAAATAAATTCCAAACGTTCAGTAAAAAAAAAAGGGTAATTTCGTGTAAATTCCTTGATAACGCTTTTGTGTTCGTTAACTGTGTCAAATAAATATAATTCAATATGATATTGAATTATATTAATTTGACACAACATCATTGTGCACAAATTATTTACCCTTTGGTCATACTTATGCAATTTTCTTGATTAAACAAAGTCCCACTTGTATCTCTTGTATCTCTTGTACTCTTCAATTAGAACACATATTAATGATGTATATATATATTTGTCCTCATGTAACTCGTATTTTTTTATATGATGCGTATGTTTGAAACATAACAACGATTTTTGAAGGGTGCATCAGGAATATATGTTGGGCTCATTCTAATCTCAGCCATGAACTCTACCTACGCGCATGTTAGGCTGACAAGACTGCTTTTTGTATTGACACATTTCTAAGAACCAATGGCCCGAATTCGCAAAGGAGGTTTAGATTTAACCGTGGGTTAAATGTAAACCTCCTTTGTAAATTCGGGCATTTATGTACAACATTAAAATGACTCTGTTTTTATATGAATAACCCTCTTGAAGATATTGATCCTGACTGGCATGTTTATAACTTCTCCACGGAATATAGTCCATGTTTTTTACCTTCAGAATTTAATTCTCAATCTCCATTCGATTCTAATTCAAGTCTGATTCATTTTAATGCCAGAAGCTTACAGAAACTTGTTGAAAATATATCACAATTTTTGTTACAATGTTGCATCATTCATTTGATTTTATATCTATCTCAGAAGCATGGATAAGTGGTCCCCATTTAATCCCATTTTCTCTCGATAGTTATACAATGTGAAATAATAATAATAATAACTAGACATGCAATCGTGTCACAACGATGTGCGTGCAATGACGCACATGTTTCTACGGTTCAAACGAAAGAGCTTTTTGAGAAGTATGTAGCTTCTGTGATAGGGGAAATAGGTTGGGCGAAAGAAAGGACACCAAAACGGCCCGAAACAAACAAAATGGCGCCTGGACGGTCACGCATGAAGGATTCCGGAGAACGAAGAATACAGTGACCTTGAAGGGATGCTTGAAACTATGCCTACGAAGTTTGAAGGGAATTGGAAAAGAGGAAGGGGCCTAGAAAGTGCTCACAAGCACTGCGTGCAAAACCAATGTGATTTGGTGCACGATGAACATGCGGTGACGCGTTCTGTGGCACAAATAGCCGCCAACACTAACACAATCATGCAGAGTATAGAATGGCGTCTGAATTGGCACCCTTGACGATTTTCAAATATCCGGCTTGGAGGTGCACTGCGTATTGCAACTCGGAATGTCACTGCAAACTTTCAAGGGAAAAAGGACAGGAAGGGGGCGAAAAGCTGCAGTCTGAAAAATGATGTCATAGCCAATACGTGTTATAACTTGGCAGAAACTTGATACTGAATTTGTATCGTGACCCTTGTTCAAATGCAATTTACTCAAGTATTTCTGTGATAACATGTAACGTATTTGGTATCATTCGAAAGAACACTTTATTGCAGTCAGAGTGACACTATTGACATCTCCGTGCAACGCATTTAACTGGCTGTTACGTAATGCATAACAAATTCTACTAAGTTTGGTAATAATTTTGCGCTGTCATCAAATTTTACCAAACTTAGCAGAAAGTTGTCACGTGCTTGGATACATGTGTACGCCATAACGGCATAAGGATCGTCATTTTAGAGCGAATTTGGAGGGCAATTTTCCTAAATTTGGTCAGAATTAGGGAATATAATTTTTTATTTGGCTGGAAAGGGCATATCTTCAAGTATCTTAATCTAAAAAAGGGTACGGGTTTGGCCAGAAACGATGGAGATATGGCCACAGAAAGAAAGCAAATTTACAGAACTTTAGAGGGCGCTATTTATTTTATGCACATTCATTGGAGCGTTAAAGTCACTATGGCTTTGTACACTTATGAGATAGAAATACTGCAAGAAATTGAGACGAAACGGAAATGGTATGAGAAAGTTATGGCAATTTGAGATTTTGGTTTTGAGAATCGGTTTCAGATTTGAAGACGTCACAGATGAAAGAAAATATCTTGGACTATTTAGAGGAATTTGTTAAAGCTCTGTAGGATCTAGGATAGCGGAGATAGGAAGGAAGAAAGAAAGGCCTTAAAGCGGACCAGAAACGGAAAAACGGCGCCTGGACGGTTATGCATGTGATTTTGAAAATCAAAGACTGTAGAGGCCTTGATGAGATGCTAGAAATTTGAAAGGAAACGGACATGAAGAAAGGACATAACTAGTGATAACAAGCACTATGTGCAAAACGAATGCGATTTTCTGACGAAAACAACACGGAAAACATGGAGAAGAATATTAATGGGGCAGAATGTGAACGAAAACAAGGCAATGCCGATTTTCGTCATTGTAATAATGGTGGCTTCTTATGTAGCGCACATTTCCGTCACGTTGTGACGCTCCTGGTGCTGCCCCGATTATTACCCTGGCTTTAGCAAGGCCGCCATTACAGCGCTCTAGTATTTCAAAGAATTAATTCCTGCCAGGTACTGAACGTTCTTATTGCGTGCTTCTAGCGTATACCTTGTGTTTGGGGACGTCGGGTTAATTCTCTGGGGTGGCATTTTGAAGGACTCAGTTGTACACGCGTCGTTGCGCTACTTTGATATGACGAAAAACGCAAGCAAGACAAGCCGCCACTTTTTATAGGCACAGCCACATGGCCGCTGCCCTTTGAACGCTGGCTCTACGTTAAGCACGCGGTGAATGCGTGGATGGTGGACCATTCGTTCCGCGCTAGCAACACGCTGAGCATTCGTGGGATTTTTGTTAAACATATGCGCTCTGAATACGGTCTGTATGCGCTCTGTATACGCGCAGCGCGCTAGCAACACACTCTGCATTTGGTGTCATCTCGCTAGCTTCTCCCAAATCCTGACAAAAGTTGAGCGCACAACGATGCAGTGACCTTGATTTTTCCGATTTTCTTGCGAGGGCCGTGCGTCGTCTATGTGTGACTGGGCCATTACTGAAACAAGCAATATATTATATTGTTGATCCTTTGGTTTATATTTTAAATATTACCTTAAGAGCAGATATTGTACCAGATAAATTGAAAATAGCTAAAATTACCCCTGTATAAAAGAAAAAGGATGAATATAAATTAAATAATTATAAACCAATTTCAGTTTTACCCAATTTATCTAAATTGCTTGAAAAGTGCATAGGGTATATGGTCGACTAGATTCATTTTGTTAACAAAATATTGTAATTGATTAACAGTATGGATTCAGGAGAAAAATAATAATTTTACTTCTCACGCTCTAATGAATTACAAGATATAGTTCTTTTTGCAATCAATAATAATACATTTGTTATATGGTATTCATGGACCTGTCAAAGGCTTTTGACATAGTTAATCATGAAACATTATTATCACAATGTCAATATTATGGAATTAGAGGAGTGCCCTTACAATGGTTTAAAAGTTATCTTAACAATAGGGTTCAATATGTAATGTATAACAATAATCGTTCAGATTTATCTTGTATTACTCACGGTGTATCCCAAGGGTCAATCCTTTGCCACCTATTTTTTTTTTGCTATATTGATTGATTGATTGATTGATTTTATTTTTTCCATTTCATACATTAATTGTTTGCACAATAAAAACATAGTTGACAAAGTAAGTTCAAAATTATGAAATGAAACAGGAACCTACTGGAAAGCATAGCTTGTTTTTGTAGGTTCCCAAGAATAAATATAATATTAACATTATTTTCATAAATCATTTTAAAGAGTTTTACTAATCACAGTAAAATAGATGTAATATAATAACATTTTCATAAACCTTTTTAAAGTATCTAAATAATCGAAATAAACATAAAAAACAGAATTACAAGACGGGGCACAAAGGACAGGAAACTGACATAATAAGATAAGACAAGACATGACAAAGCAATTTATAACAGGACAAGATAAACAAGACATGACAGGACAAGACCAAAAATACATGACAGGACAAAACAAGACAAAAACAAAGCTGCACACTACAGAAATTAGAAGAACAGAGAGAGAGAGATAGAGTATGTGTGAAACAGGGAGATGTGAGAAGTTTAACCTGAAGGAGACATGTATTTTTGTATTAAATTCTTTTTGAACCCTCCACTAAAACTGTAATATGTGGGTTTATCTCTAACTGGATCTAAAAGAGAGTTCCGAAGTTTTGAGCCTGAAAATACAAATGACTTATTTGAGAGCAAAGTTCTTGTGTTTGGTAGATGAAAAAGCTTGGCAGATCGAGTAGGAAAATGATGAATATTGACATTCTTTGTAAACATTGAATAAAAAACATTTGGCAGTTCATTTCTATTTAAATTATACATCAATATTCCCAGATTATAACTGTATAAATCTGTAATCTTTAAAATACGATGTGTGTGAAAAAGTGCATCTGTGTGCGCTCAAAAATCAGGACAACATATTACACGTAGTGCTTTTTTCTGAAGTAATACAATTCTATTTAAGTGATAGTTAGCACAATTGCCCCATGTTATAATTCCGTAATTTAAGTGTGGGAGGATCAACGTTGAATACAGGTTCAATAATATACGAGTTGGAAAGTAAAATTTGACCTTGCTTATAATGCCATTATTTCTTGAAATAACTTTACAAATATTATCTACGTGCTCCTTCCAACAAAGCTTTTCATCTATCGTTATTCCCAGAAATTTAGTATTTAAAGGGAACCAAAAGTCTTGACATTTTACCTCAGTATATAATCGGGGGTAACACGAGCTTTAATTTGATATATAGATTACCGAAATTGACCCACTGAGTAGCTCACAATGAACTTGCAAAGAGTCGGCAAACCTACACATTTGTCACGTCGTCTGCTATCAAGGGGGCGGCCATGTTTTCATTATCGAGTCCAGACTCTGCAAAGTTGTTACGTATTTGTGGACAATTCGGATCGCGCCCGCGCTGCTCCGTACATGCACTCTCCATACAAGACGGTGTTGTGTCAAGCGTTTGGGTGCTCAAATCGTTCAGGGAAATGTCCCGGTAAGAGCTTCCATCCCATCCCAGACCCGGAGGAGGAGCCTGAATTGTGCAGGAAATGGCTAGCTGCAATTCGAGTGGAAAAATTTCATCCAAATTTGTACAAATATGATAGAAACAATGTGATTTGCAGTGACCAATTTATGGAAAGCGATTTCATGGAAAACATGCGTGCTCGGCTAAAGAACACGAAACCGAGGAAAAATGTTGAAGGAAGGTGCTTTTCCGACTGAAATTTTTCATCGGGCGCCTCCTAAAGTCAGATCATCAATGGAGAAAATGCTGTCTCAAAGATCTGCTTCACAGGTAAGTAAATTGATGGGATATTTATTTTTTATTCAACCATTGTTTTCATCAGTATTTCGGCAGATTTGTGTTTGTTTATATTGGGGGCACACGTGCGCGCTCGAGCATGCACGGACCATATAAGGAGTTATCCACAGATACGTCATCGTCCGGTGGGAGGCTCAAAATCCTGGCTCCGCACAGTGCACTCGAGAAAGGCTGCAAAGGCCGGTGTAATTTCTGTTTTCTTTCTTTTACAACATTTTTCTTTAGGACAACTCTAGGACCATTGTAGAGGGTGAAAGTTCTTCTTTTTGTACAAATGCATTTGTGTCATGGGTTTCAGTTTCCTTTAAAACTCTTTGAGTAATAGTACAATAAAAAATAACATTGCCTGGAAGTTCATTTATTATTTTACTGAAGAGCATGTAGTTCGTCTTTTGTAGATTGAGAGAAAGTTTATTGGCTTTGATCCACTCTGAAGTACGTTTTAATTCCTGGTTGATGGTGGCAAGCAAAAAATGTAGGTCCTTATGGGAAAAGAAAAGATTTGAGTCTGTAAAAAGGATAAAAGATAAAACCTCTGAAGATTTACAGAAATTGTTGATATAAATAAGAAAAAGAAGCGGGCCCAAAATAGAACCTTGTTGGACACCACAACTTACATCTTTCGTTTTAGACAGTGCATTGGCAAGAGAAAAACACTGCTGCCCATTGTGAAGGTAGTTCCTGAACCACTTCAAGGCTATTCCTCTGATACCATAATAGCTGAGTTTGTACAAAAGTATTTCGAAAGCCTTGGAGAAGTCCAGGAATACCCCAACAGTATGTTCATATTTATCGATCCCACTAGCAATCTTATTAATCATGGTCAACAACGCCTGAGTAGTGCCCTGTTTTGCACGAAACCCAAACTGCAACTGGTATAATAATTCATGTGTTTCCAGAAACTTAGATGTACGTGTAAAAACTATTTTTTCCAAAACTTTAGATAAACAAGTTAAGAGCGACATAGGTCGGTAATTTCCTAAAACCGTATTGTCTCCTTTTTAAATATAGGAATAACTCGAACTAATTTCATTGCTGAGGGAACGACTTCAGTAGAAATAGATAAAGTGCATGTATAAGTCAAAGGTTTCACAATTGCATTCAAATTCTTTTTTTGCAATATGTTACTAATATTGTCATGCCCTGAACTTCGTTTATTCTTCAAATCACTTTTTGTGCCTGCAACTTCTGTTTCATCTGTAGGTGTCATAAAAATTGAATTTGGGTTAGAATCATTGAGAAAATCTGTAATATGAATAGAAGCGTCGGGAATGATACTGGAAAGACTTGGGCCTATACCGACAAAATATTCATTAAACGCATTTGCTAGATTTTGTGGATTTTCAATTATTTCTCCATCTACGTTAATTTTTGAGACGGTAATTTTGTTTGCGTTACCTTGTAAAACATTCGTGATAACATATAAATGACATTAAAGGTACTATGTCCCATTTGCAGGCCTAAAAAAATGAAACGGTTAAATTCCAACGGCATTTGAAAGATAATACTAATTTAGAACTTCCCTAAAAAAGGTGGGCTTGAAAATGTCTTTTAGTGGGAAAATAACGACTATCAGTTGTCGAATCGACTTAAGAGCTATAGAGCCAGTAAGTTATAGTCTGATTTTCAGACCATTGCACCGAATGGTCGTACGTTTTATGCTGCGCAAAGATTCATTCAGTTTAATTTTGGCCATAACAAGAAGTGGGTTATTGATGTAGACATATGCTCATGTACCCTTAACAGCTCATTTAATGTATGTTATTACCAAAGAAGAAAAAAGCCAGTCAGTCACTCAATAGTGTCTGACAGTGAAGTCTAGCAATTAAACAGATTTCCTTGCATATTTGAATATTAGGACACTGCTAACGTTTAAATTTTCGGCCCGATTTAAAAATGTTTAAAACCCCCCCCCCCCCCCCTTGAAAAATTCACGCGTACGCTAGTGATTGGGATACACACATAGATTATTTAATAGGTAAAGTTTCTAAATGTATTGGTATACTCCATAGATTGAAATATACAATTCCCGCATCCTCTTTGATATTGTTATATAATGCATTTATGATGTCACATTTAAATTATTATAATGTTGTATGGGGTAACATTAATCACACGACATTTGATAAATTATTTAAACTACAAATGAAAGCCCTTAGGATATGCTAAGGCTTTCATCATCGTACTCACTCTGCCCCGTTGTTAATGAAACTGAATAGTTAAATCAGAACTGATTTGATTATTTACTATATAAATATATGTATCTACCTATTAATGCTTAGTCCTCTAGACAAAGAAGACAATATCGAGAATAAGAAAGTGACAACCGTGCATACCCCCCCCCTGGAACCGCTAACCTCCAGCTCACGCTTGGAACACACAAACACATAATCATCCTCTCACAAGCAGCCCAAGACAAAACTTGGGACATGTTGCCAGTCAAGGAGTGGGGACGGAGGGAGGGACATAGGTTGATACATAGATTTGTATAGTAAAAAATACAATCAGTTCTGATTTAACTAATTGATAGTAAATAATAAAATCAGTTCTGATTTAACTAATTTACATCAATAACTCAATGTATCTATCTATTGTTGCTTAGATCAGCACAGATGAAAGCGTGAGGCATGTCTCAAGAAAGAGGTTAGCAGGGGAACCAGGGAAGACGTTGCCTCAAACAACGTCGCCGTAGCAAACGAATCTTCACCTACCGCAAATTATTAAAAGAAAACGGCTGTGAAGGAATCACAAGAATGTCAAAAGACAGTTTCGCGGTGACGCAAAAAACGCACATTAAAAGAGAGCACCGGGTACCAATACCCGTGGCAATCGTGAGCCCACGGCTCGGCACCAGATAAATGGGCCTCAGGACCCGCAGACTGGGTGTCATTGACGACCCATCTAAAGACGGATTCCCAAGAATCCAGACAAAGGGCTCACATGAATAACAAAGAGTTAGTTGTCACTGCGGCAAGTCTTGGTTATTTCAGATACTAAACCAACGCCTATCGGAGACTAATCACACCTCCAATAACAGAGGAGAAATTAGCAATAATAGGTCTTTAAATAGCGCTTCATATGTCTACGAAGACTCTAGGCGCTTGGCAGCACAATTATTACTCCGGACCTCGAACCCAGGCCCGCCTGTATTCAGAGAACGCACCTTTCCCAAAACCTGGGGGTAGGCCAGCGAGCGAGTTGAAACTACAACTAGTCCGGACGAGGGCGACCGGTTTAGGCAAAGAGGGCTTAGATAGAAACCCTACGCCACGCCCCTCTCCACGGGAGTGACTCGGGGAGATACAGGGGGTGTGAAGAGATCCTCTTCTCTGCCCGGGAGACAGGCAAAGGGAAGAGAGTCTCACTCGGAGAGAAGCTCTGCGCCACGATCGACGAGTGCTCCGACAGAGCCTCCGCGCGCCTTGGCAAGGCTTAAAGTAGGAGTCAGCTACTGAGTAGAAGAGCGAACTGCGCACCTTTTGGCACATGCGTGGAGAATAAAAGCCCTCATGCCTGATCCTCCTAAATTTAACGAGGCCTGGGGAATTGAGGAGAGCTGGGAAAGCGAAACCCCGACAATATCCCAAGGGGAAGAAAGACAGTACCCAGTATCTGAGCTACTGGAACCCGAGCCGGAGGGCAGAGCCTCAGTAGTCGGTATAAGAACCGAACAAATCGTCAATACGATACCAGAGGACCGAAGATCCCCGGGAGGAAAACCACTCCGAACAGAGAACCTTGCCTTGCGAGAGGCTATCTGCAAGCACAAAGTCCTATGGGGGATTTGCATGAAGGAGAAATCACCGGGACAAAGCCTGTAGGGACAAGGACCGTGCGAGCCAGCTAGGGATTGTCAGCATTGACAGGGCAATGTCAGAACAATACCGACGTCGATCCCAAAACGTTGATGTGCGGAAGCACATTCAAATGCGGCGAGTGGTGGCTGACCAGTTCTTGGGGACTGATGCGCAGGCTTCCTTTAGGAAATATCTCTCGGACATATTTCCCCAGCTAATCCTGAGGGTTATCAGTGTTCGTCGCTGTTGTTTTTAAACAATGAGCTCCCTGGCGAGTTTCCCTCTACCGGTGGATTGCATATCAGAGTTTTGGACTAAGTTAGCCTGGTTTGGGGCTTTGTTTACGCCTCTCCACACATCTCGGCGCGCTCGTCGGTCTTTTAAGGAGTTCAGATGAGCTAGAGTTTTCTGCCCAAGACTGGTTTGTCCTGGGTGACCTCCTCTTGTCACTGGCCTTATAGTTCCACCCGAGGCAGTCGGCTAGACTTCCAAGTCCAATCGCCGATCCGCAGTAGGGACTAGCTCCACTGAGAACCAAACACAGATGCCGAAGTCAACTGCGAGACAGGGTTCCAGACAGGCTCCCGGCTCGGGGAAAAACCAAAACCCCAGAGGGGAAGAGAGAGACCCGATCCAGCTACCGAGGAGTAACAAGGGTAGTGGGAGATGGGAGCGTCGCCACCAAGAACGGGCAAAAGGCACGGGAGAAAGGCTAACCACAGCACAGAGCCTCTCAGAAGCCAAGCTTGGCAAGACGGGTCCCGAAATAAAATCGGGTACCGCAATATCCCAGAAAAGCGTCAGGACACACCTTTGGCAGGGGCAACGCCCCCACCAGTCCCCCCCTGGATGACTGATGGACATAGGGTAAACCCTGTTGACTGATGATTCGCTGCATCGAGAAGCTCAGTCTGAGCGGCTGGAGAGAAGACTATACCACAGCCGGGTTAGTTAGCATGAATGTTGATTAGGAAATGCTAATTACACAGACCTGTTAAATAAAATCCCCCAAAAAACGAAATGTGAAAAAGAAATTTTTCCAGATTTTCATTTCATACAAAAATAGTACCTACACAAGGTGAACATTATGTAAAAATATCAAAAAATGTCAATGCTTGACTTAGCATTGACATATTTTGATATTTTGATAGGTGGGGGGGGGGGGGCAGAAAAATAAAATCTGCACCACCACCACTCTTTCATGCAGGCCCGCTGAACGTTTTTTAAAGTGGGTGGGGGGGGGGGGGGGAGGCTAAAGTATTTACGATCAGGTAGAGCGTAGCATAAATTGGCATGTGGCCTAGAAGCAACGCCCAGCGGAGGTCAAGGGGCGAAACCCCAGAAGCTCAGGGGGTATGGGCATTTAATTACGGTCAGATGAGCATATTTTGATACCTTATTCATGACACTGGCAGGTCACTAAGTGGCGTGGGGCCCAGGGGGCTGAGCCCCGTCAAACTCAGGGATTTGAGGCATTTTATAACGATCAGATCAGCATTCAGGGGTCGCCTAGGGGGCGGAGTCCCCCGAAGCTCAGGGGTTTTAGGCATTTAATTACGGTCAGATGAGCATATTTTGATACCTTATTTGTGACACTGGCAGAACAAAGTGGCGTGTCCTGTCTTTTTCAAAAGAGTGGGGGGGGGGGGGGGGGCAGCTTGAGCCCCCCGATCCCCGCCGTTCCGCGGGATCTGACATGTAGGCCTCTAAGTAAGCATATTTCTTGCCTGACTGTAAATTTGGGAATTTGTCATTTTCCAACAAACGCATACAAAAGTACAATTTATTAAAAGTGAGGACAAATCCAGGAAAATTATGTCATTTAAGCAACATTTGTAAGTCACTGGTATCGAAGTAGAAATAAAACACGTAATAATCTTAATGGGCAAGCCTCCCTCTCACATCAGTACGCCAGTGTCTGTGGATATTCGGGGTCATTTGGGACATGTGCTCATCGTGAACTGGTATATAGCGTATAGTCTGCTATCTATGATTCATGTTCTGACTAAACTTTTTTTTATTTATTGAATATGCCGACGACATATTTATTAGATCTAAGAAAAACAATACTATGAATTTAACTATTATTGTCTAATCAGGAGGTATGATTATTTGTATGAAGGTTAACACACAATGGGTGGTAAATCTCTAATATTATTCAGTCTTTTAATATCTATACGACTTGGAGTTTATACCCCTCGATCAGCTGTGTAAATGGGTATACACAACAACAGCATATAATGATATCAAAGTCGTGAATATTATTCATGAGGCAGCAAGGATTGGACCAATCAGCTGAGTTCCCTGGATTTCTCAGGGAACTTTTTTTTTTGTGTGTTACCAATTTTGACTGGGCTGACTTAATAGCATGTAACAGAACCGCGCGCGTGTAATAATGTGTGCATGTATCGTGTGCACGTCCGATCTACAGTTGCTCGTATCGCAAGTATCATAGCATGTGTACAGCAACTACGAAGTCAGCCCAGGAAGTGGGCTGGGATTGAGGTGATGTAAAACCTTTTATTTCTAAAATTGTGCCGTAACTGAAAAAACGGTTGAAAAACCTTCCTTTAGAGTAGTTCAGTAATCTTTTATACAAAAATAACATTATTGCGTGAGAAGAAAACCAACACTCCACTTCCCAAAAGCGTTTAAATAAACAGCTCCACTTAGTCTCTATCGAAAACCAAAATATTTTATCTGAAAAACTTAAAGGTGAATTTTTATATGGAGAACATCAAATTTTCAACTCAATAATTGGCAAACATCAATTTCTTTTGACTGTAGCTAATATATATCAGAAATCCCTAAACTCATCTCCACTGTTATATGTGTACATGTATTCATCGTGCCATGGACATAGTGTACACACATACATACCTGCAAGGTTGACGCCTTTGCATTCAGTGTAGAATAGAATTCCTCCTTGAATTCCTTTCCAGTTAGTATCAGTCGAGTCAGGTTTGGCATGGAACACAAAGCTTCTGCTAGGTGATGTGAAGAGGATGATGTCTGACCACCCGAAAGCCCGACAGTTTGGACCTACATGTATACAAACAGTGATTCATACATTTACAAGTACATTACTAGAGTACAAGTTAATATTGAACCACTACATACATAACTGAGTGCTCCGATATACATGAGTGTGTACGGCTAATCTCAGGTGACAAAATTCTCTGCGCTTTATTTAGTATTAACATAGTTATATAGGATTTGGATAAGGGCCGCAGGTTTAGTAGTAGGTATACTTTTTGGTGTAGGGTTACATTTAAGCATTTGGTAGTGTACTCACCTCCCCCAAAAGGGCTTAATTAAACGCCTCCAGTTAGTCTTCATCAAAATCCTTTATCTGACACAAGCCTTTAGAGTGAAATTCTTTTAGAGAACATCATGTTTTCAATTCAAGCTATATGAATTACCGTATCATACGCTGTACATAAAAGACCCTCTTTATTATGCTGTCCCTCTGTCTGCTAAGACTAGTATATACATGTATTTTCATATGAGACATAACACACGTTAACAAAATTCTGACTGTAGCTAATATCTTATGGCCCTTAATCTTATCTCCATTGTTACATGTGTATGTGTATTCATCATGGCATGGATATAGAGTACAAACACACATACATACATGTGAGGTTGACGCCTTTGCATTCAACGTAGAACAGAACTCCTCCTGGAAACCCTTTCCACTTAGTGTCAGTCGAGTCAGGTTTGGCATGGAACACACAGCTTCCGCTAGGTGATGTGAAGAGGCTGATGTTGGAAACTTAACATCTTCAAACATGGCAGTTTGGACCTACATGCATACAAACAGTGATTCATACAAGTACATTACCAGAGTACGTGTTTTTATTCAATGACTGCAAATATAACAGGGTGCTCCGATATACATGTATGTGTATATGCTCAGATGACAAATGCTCTGGGCTTTTTTAGTCAAATATATAGGTCGGATAAGGGCTGCACAAAGATTTGAGCTTTAATTCAGTGACTTGTATACTTTTGGTGCAGGGCGCGATAGCTCAGTTGGTAGAGCAGTGGTCTCGTAATCCGGTGACCCGGGTTCGAAACCAAGTCGATGCGCTAGTGCACTTCGGTAAGACATTAATCCTCATTACCAGGTCCCTGGGAGTGGATCTTAAGCCGTCGGCCGCCTGGTTGCTTACTAACAAGCATTTATGCTTTCTTAGCTGCCAGGTAAAATAAGCGCCACCACCACAGAAAAATTGCTGACATAGCATGTGTCTAATAATGGGAAGACCGATAATCACAAGCGTAGTGCATTGACTTACTACATCCTACATAGTGATGCATTGAGTATAGTTCTCGGGAAGGTTAGAATTGTGCTATTGCCCTCGGCACGCCTCGGGCAATAGCACAATTCTAACCTTTCCCTGAGCGTATAAAAACAACCATTTCTCTCAAAGCAGTCATTAATACTATACCATTTCTCAAATATTAAAGCAGCCATTAATACTTTTATATGCCAAAAAAAAAGAGTCAACTTATGACACCACCTTGGCCTTTTTCTAGTTTATCTGCACGGTTGTTTTTCAGGTGGGCTGTATAACGTACAGACCACCTTATAATTTCGTTGGAATTGCCTTTATTTATTTATTATTTATCAGGTGGGCTGTATAACGTACAGACCACCTCATAATTTCGTTAGAATTGCCTTTATTTATTTATTTTTCCTATTTCGAACCACTTTTTTGTAAGCACGATTACTTGAAATGGGCTCAATCAAATGCCTTGAAATTTGGCACACATATTTATAGGCATATGTACAAAGCACAATAACGTTTTTAACATTGACCTTTACTAATGACGTCATCTAGGCGCCATTTTGTAAAATTTTCGGAAAATCAACACATGATCATATCTTCATAACCAAAAGGTATTTCTCATTCATATTTATCATGATCAAGGTCAATATCCGTCCGGTCAATTTCAGGTCAAAAAAAGCGTGTGCGCGTACGTCCGCGCGCAAAATTTTAAAATGCTCCAAATAGTCTCAAAATAATTTTGCGTACGTTTAAGGCCATTTTAAGCATTTTATAAAAAATCGCGCACACATGCGTGCGCGCGCGTTTTCGCGCGTAAAACATTTACACAACATAGAATCATTTTTTTTTTCTGTCATCATATTTGGCACATTTTTCCAAGCATTTTGATACCTTGTTCACCTATTTCTGACCATTATTAATGGAATGAACGTCCCCTTAAGATACACGTCCGTGCGTGCGAGCTCTTGTAATGCATAGCATATATGGGCAAAAACATGCCTATATAAAATCCATTGTAGCTCTTTAGGATGCAAGGTGACCCCAATTTTTTTTCCATATTTTGATAGAGTATGAATCGAAAATATGATTTCATGTCTCATTTGACCCTCAATTAACTCATGACGTCATCATAATGGCCTCCGAACTCAAAATTTTAATTTGCATATTATGACATCAGCATATTTAAACAAAATTGATTATATCTCTGTAAATATCGATCGATTTTCTTCCAAATTTCGATATGTTCTAGCTAAGACGATTTATTACAAATGCAGTATACAAAAAATTTCATTTTGACAAAGGTATCATGGGGTATTTTTGCGATTAAAGGAGGCATGTCAATTTTTCACTTTTTGCGTGTATTCTCTATGGGACATGACTTTTTCTCAAAACTCGATTCTACATTCCCGTCTTTCGCGAGCAATATCTCCGTCGATTTAGCTTCATTTACGCTGAACTTTAAGTATGTTGTAGCTGAGACAATAAGATATCTCAAATGTGCCCTTTATTTTGTCTCGATTTTTTGTTAGATCAGCCCACCTATACTTGTTCCAAACAAGTATTACAAATCCAGTCAGGTGGGCTGTATTACGTACAGACCACCTTATAATTTCATTAGAATTGCCTTTATCAGGTGGGCTGTATAACGTACAGACCACCTTATAATTTCGTTAGAATTGCCTTTATTATTTATTTATTTATTTATTATTCTTTATTTTTCTTATTTCTAACCACTTTTTTGTGATCAAGATAACTTGGAAATGGCTGGATCAAATGCCTTAAAATTGGGCACAAATATGTATAGGCATATGTACAAAGGACAGAATTTTTTTCAACCTTGACCTTGACTGATGACGTCATCTAGGCGCCATTTTGTAAAATTTTACGAAAATCAACTCATGATCATATCTTCATAACTAAAAGGTATTTCTCATTCATATTTATCATGATCAAGGTCAATATCCGTCCGGTCAATGGCAGGTCAAATAACGCGCGCGTGCGGGTACGTCCGCGCGTCAATGCGCGCATAAAATTTTGAAATGCTCAAAATCGTCTCAAAATCATTTTGCATACGTTTTAGGCCATTCTAAGCATTTAAAAAAATCGCGCACACACGCATGCGTGCGCGTTTCGCGCGTAAAACTATTGCACAACATAGAATCGCCATTTTTTTTCTTTCATAATAATCCACATATTTTTACAAACAAATTGATAGCATGTTTCTCTCTTTATGACTATTAATGACGGAATGATCGACCGTTTAACATAAATTTCCGTGCGCGCGAGCTCTTGTAATACATAGCATATATGGGCAAAAACATGCCTATGCAAAATCCATTTTAGCTCTTTAGGATGCAAGATGACCCAAATCTTTTTTTCATATTTTAATAGAATATGATTCGGAGATATTGTTTCATGTCTCTTTTTACCCTCAAGTAACCCATGATGTCATCAAAATGGCCTCCGAACTCAAAATTCCAATTTGCATATTATGACGTCATTATATTTATGGAAAATTGATTGTATCTCTGTAAAAATTGATCGATTTTCTTCCAAATTTTAATATGTTTTAGCTGAGACAATTTTCTACAAATATAGTCACTACTATTCTTCATTTTGACAAAGGTATCATGGCGTATTTTTGCGATTAAAGGAGGCATGTCAATTTTTCACATTTTGCGTGTATTCTCTATGGGACATGACTTTTTCTCAAAACTCGAATCTACATTCCCGTCTTTCGCGAGCAACATCTACGTCATTTTAGCTTCATTTACGCTGAACTTCGAGTATGTTGTAGCTGAGACAAAAAGCTATCTCAAATGTGCCCTTTATTTTGTCTCAATTTTTTGTTAGATCAGCCCACCTATACTTGTTCCAAACAAGTATTACAAATCTAGTTATGAGTGTATCCTTGAGAGTAGACTAGATCTAGATTCTAGTCTAAGCAAGATATTTTTACAATTTTGGGAGTGGGCCGGCCCTGTGGGGAATATGGAGAAAAACCTGCGCTTTCATATGACACCTCACTTATTGAGTATCACCTTCAGGATCACGAGCAATATTAGTTTGAATCTCTGGTAATTAAAACATCGACCAATTTAGCATGAGTGCGCAATGGCCAATGCATAGGGATGTGTGCAATCTCTACGGTCGGGAAGGATTTTAGCACTACTAGACCTACTTACTAGAATCTAGGCCTACTAGATCTATTTTGAAAAAAATATATGGAGAATTTAACATACCCTTTTTTGTGTTCTTACTGTCAGCAAGTCTTGCATTTGATCATCATCAAGAAGTTGAAATCTTGGGAGAGTTTCTCAGCCATTTTTGCCTTCGGTTTGGAATTTAGTACGATCGATATTGCCGTACTGAAATTACCGACCAATTCTTCGCACACGTACGGTATCCTCGATCGATCAAACCAGTTTTTAACATGTGAACCTATGGGCATTTCACCAAGATTGAACTATTTTCCCGGTAACCATGGCAACTGGAATTTTACCGGGAATCTTACAGGAATAGTTAAAGTTTATGACTGCAATTTCGACCAATCAGATAGATGGATTTCTTAAGTGAGGTATGTAATACAATATACAGGAACCCACTTACTAGACCTAGGTAAAGTATCGCAAATGTAGATTAATGTACTCTACTACTTATGGCAGTGATTCATACCCATACCCATACTTCATGGAAGCGCATAGAGATGTTATTTCATAACGTATTATGCGCTATACAAGAACTGAACTATTATTATTATTATTATTATCCATTGGACCACAAACACCTCTAAATGAACCATGGTTGATGCCCATTATTTTAAAATGTATATATTCATATGATTAATGTTAAAAAATAGAGCTGTATTTGTGTTTTGAGAATTAAAAATGTAATGAAGAAGCTATCGCCTTGACGATTATTTAGACAGATCTGTGACATTCCATAATTGCTAAACATTCATTACTTACATTATGCATTATACATGTAGATGTAGAGTCTGTACATGTATATGTGCTTAACAGTACACTGTGATCTAGATCTCCATCCTAGGTTAGCAATTATTAACCCTGAAGTATTTTTTGATACTGCTTTCACACCCATGACGACATTTCTCATGAACTGCTTTGAACTTTAAAATATAGGGATTCAAAACAATTTTTTTTTCATTGTCTTAAGAGCAGCGTCTTGCAACGCTGGGGCTCTACAGCCTGCTCGACTTCTCAACAAAAAAAAAATCGTTGGGCGATGCCTAAATTCCAGTGGCGACCGAGCAGGCTACTAATCGGTCGGTCGCCGTTCTGATTTGTGACAATAGCTTTAGCGGTAATTTGATTAAAGTCAGCTACCCTTTGCAAATGATAAGCTGTTAAAAAGTTGTTTGCAGATCAAAAAGTTCATTGTCGTGCATTTCCTTTTTATTACATTTTTTTTCTCGAATAAACAAACTAAATTTTGGGCAAGTACGATAAGAATGGACGTTGATTTTTGTGTATATACGAAAACTAAAATTTCCAACTGATTGTGTCTTTTGCTATGCATATATTGCAAAACAAATAATTGGCTATGCACTGAGGCATGCTGCTTTACTGATTTGATGATATGTGCATTGTGTAAGAGCTTGGTAATTGTCAGGAGGGTATGAAATGCTGTCATGTTAATATATGGTTCTTCAGATTTTGATATTGATAACTCAGTTGAGAATAATGTAGAAAACTTTACCCTGCTCAGTAGTTGCTGTTCGAAGATGGTGAAACTAGCCATTTCGTGTTTACAGGAGAAAATTATAATTTCTGATCAACCTTAACATCAATTCTAGTGAGAAATATTGTCACTATTAATCTTGTCTACAGATGAGAAAATAGAAATTGATTTTAATGGTAATGATTTTTGTTTTACTGTAGATGAAAACGTAATTCAAAATATGATAAATATCCAAACATGTGCCTTAATTGAGTTACACAAGAGGTTTTCCCTGCCAATTTCCTAAATATATTGCCTCAAATTGGTTGAAATTCATTGAAAATTTGTGTCTGCCACACAGGGTTGGCATTGTCCCATTTCTTATTCAGAGCATTAAAAATCGTTTATCGGCAGTCACATTTTGTGTTTATTATGGTTCCTCATAATTCTTGTTACAGCCATGTCTATGTGCAGAGAAGAAACCGCTTGAAATCAGTCATGAGTTATAAGGAAATAGTCTTAGCTTGGGAGAAGAGTCTTGTTTAATGTTTTGATGAGAACATAGTATTCTCATTGAATGGACACTCTGACCCAGTACCTTTAATTCTTTGCTTCTTAAGACACTGGAAGCCAGACAGGCCGTAGGATACTTTGTTGTTCCATTGTATAGATTGGCTTGAATAAGCCTTTAATAAACCATGCTCACTAAAATTCAAAGAATCTGAGTAAGAGTCTTTTTGAAAGTGGCACTTGTGTTTTTTAAGCTGTATTTAATGTCTAAAAAAAACCTTTGAATATAGTGTCACATTTATACAATACTCATTACAACCTTGAAGTTTGAAATAGGATCAATTTATAATTTTTTCAATGCCATTATTTACAAACAATTAATGAAAATTGAATTTTGATGCAAATACAGATTAAACAATAAACTTAATCTACTAAACTAAAAACAAGGATGCAAACAAAATCACATTTCTACAATAGACATATCTACAAATTTGTAGGAGAAAGGAACAAGCAACCTGTATTTTTACAACATAATTATGGCGTCTCTGTTTACGCAAGAAGTGCTCTAAAATTACATGCTGGTGTAAAAAAATTAAACAAAATAGCTTCAAATAGAAATACACAAAAAGGTACTTCCACACCAAAGCTGTAAACCAAATTAACAAACATATGTGTATTTATACAACGTTTTTGTATTATATTTTAATATTCATTCTCGAGTAATTCTAATCGACGTACGATTTGTAACAAGAAATCCAGGAAATGTTTGTAAAAGAAAATAACAACCAACCTGCATTTTTACATCAGAATTTATGGCCACTCTGCTGATGCCAGATTTGCTGTAAAATTACAGGGATTTTTTTTACAGTGTAGAAACATATATATGCCCGTAGGTGTGTGCATGGCCTATTGATGAGTTTCACAGTTGTACAAGTAATATAATGTGATGAATTCGGGATTGGGGTGATGCAAAACCTTTTAGTTATAATTAGATGGACCATCGAATGTGGCATCGACTGCAAATGACGCATCCGCCATAGAGCGATTTTACAAATCAAAACAGAAGCAATTTTCAAAATTCAAGTTTGATTGTAATCCGTTAACTGGTTCTCAGAATATAGTGATTACAATCTATTTTTTGCATATATAATGAGCCCCATGACTTTTTACCTTTGACCTCATTACCCCAAAATCTAATCAGTTCATTGGCCCTGCAAGATACATAAATGTCTTGAGTTTCATGCTAATCCGTCCATCGATCTAATGATAATGCGATCAGAAGCTTCTTTTTTGCATACATAATGAGCCCCATGACCTTCGGCCCTTGATCTCAAAATCTAATCAGTTCATTGGCTCTGCAAGATACCTAGGGTGCGTTCAATCGAATTTTCGAAGCTAGAATCACAAACATGAATCACAAATCAAAACGCCGTTACAAAAAACAAGGTCACTGCGGTTAGCGTTCAAGTGATTTTTCATCAACGCGGATTCTAGCTCATTTCGAGCCCAGCCACTGCGCATCACACTCGCAGTTTGACCCAGGAAGTATAGGTCAACTTCGGCGCGCGCTTTTTGGAATTGTTAACGGCCGACTGTCGACTGCTGTTTTGAGCATAGATCGCAATAATAAAACAAAGAATGAGAAGGTGATGGAAGGAAGAAACAAAAAATAACATAAGGAAAAACAGAAAGAGAAAGTGATAGAGTTATTAAAACAAAGAATAACGTAAGAGAAGGTGATATAAGGAAGAAACAAAGGGTGATATAAGGAAGAAACAAAGAATGACATAAGGAAAGGCAGAAAGAGAAAGTGATAGAATGCTTAAAACAAAGAATTACATAAGAAAAGGTGATAGAAGTAAAAAAAACACAAAGAATAACATAAGAATAGAAGGAAGAAACAAAGAATAACAAAAGAGAAAGTGATAGAATAATTATAAAAACAAAGAATAACATAATGAAAGACAAAAAGAGAATGTGATGCAAGGAAGAAACAAAGAATGACATAAGGAAAGACAGAAAGAGATCGTGAAAGAATGATTAAAACAAAGAATAACATCAGAGAAAGTGATAGAAGGAAGAAACAAAGAATAACATAAGGAAAGACAGAAAGAGAAAGTGGTAGAATGATTGAAACAAAGAATAACATAAGAGAAAGTGATAGAATTATAAAAACAAAGAATAACATAAGAGAAGGTAATAGAAGGAAGAAACATAGAATAACATAAGGAAAGACAGAAAGAGAAAGTGGTAGAATGATTGAAACAAAGAATAACATAAGAGAAAGTGATAGAATTATAAAAACAAAGAATAACATGAGGAAAGACAGAAAGAGAAAGTGATAGAATGATTGAAACAAAGAATAACATAAGAGAAAGTGATAGAATTCTAAATACAAAGAATAATATAGGAGAAAGTGATAGAAGGAAGAAACAAAGAATAACATAAGGAAAGACAGAAAGAGAAAGTGGTAGAATGATTGAAACAAAGAATAACATAAGAGAAAGTGATGGAATTATAAAAACAAAGAATAACATGAGGAAAGACAAAAAGAGAAAGTGATATAACGAAGAAACAAAGAATAACATAAGGAAAGACAGAAAGAGAAAGTGATAGAATGGTTAAAACAAAGAATAACATAAGAGAAAGTGATAGGAAGAAACAAAGAATAACATAAGGAAAGACAGAAAGAGAAAGTGATAGAATTATAAAAACAAAGAATAACATAAGAGAAGGTGATAGAAGGAAGGAACAAAGAATAATATAAGAATAGAAAGATACAAAGAATAACAAAAGAGAAAGTGATAGAATTATAAAAACAAAGAATTGCATAAGGAAAGCTGATAGAAGGAAAAGAACAAAGATTAACATAAGAATAGAAGAAAGAAACAAAGAATAACAAAAGAGAAGGTGATAGAAGGAAAAAAACAAAGAATAACATAAGAATAGAAGGAAGAAACAAAGAATAACATAAGGAAAGACAGAAAGAGAAAAAGATAGAAGGAAAACAAGGTATAACATAACGGAACAGACCACGATAAAGAGCATGGTATAGTAAACGCAAATTGCATGAAAAGCAGGCGCGCGGTTTTTGCCCAAACCGGAACAGGCTCCGTCATACAATCATGATTGAGAACTCCGTCCGTTCAATCAAATTTTAGCGACCGTGATTCTGCAGAATCATGATACAAAACGCATCTTTTTCAGCGTTTCATGTTTGTGTTTTCAAACACGTTTATGTTTACGACCGACGAAAAAATCGCTTGAACGCATTGCGTTTTAAACTAAACCTCTTTAGAAACCGTGATTCTAGGGTTAAAAAGTGTCAATTAAACGCACCCTTAGTTACATGACCTAATTTTGGCGGGAATCCATTTTTTTTTTCTTCAGATAACGCGATCACGAGAACGGAGCGTACAGACGAACAACCCGATAACATAATTCCTCCGGATATTGCGGAGGCATCAAAATTATGCCGTAACACTCCCCTTCCCCAAATGTGTTTAATTAAACAACTCCACTTAGTCTCCACCAAAAACCAAAATACTCTATCTCAAACAAACCTTAAAGGTGAATTTGTTTTAAGGGAGAACATCATATTTCAAACTGAATATTTACACACATAATTTTGTTTTGACTATAGCTAATAAATCACAGATCCTTAAACTCATCTCTACTGTTAAATGTGTACATGCATTCAGCATGACATATACATGGAGTACAAATGCATATACATACCTGTAAGGTTGACACCTTTGCATTCAGTGTAGAATAGAACTCCTCATGGAAATCATTTCCCCATAGTTTCAGGTCAGTCAGGTTGGGCATGGAACACAAAGCTTGTGCTAGGTGATGTGAAGAGGCTGATGTTGGACACTGAACACCCCACAGCCCGACATTCTTGACCTACATGTACATTACCAGAGTACAAGTTCATATTAAACCGCTACATATATAACTGGGTGCTCCGATGTTCATGTATTTGTATGGCTATGCTCGGGTGTCAAGTGCTCTGGGATTCATTTAGTCATATATATATATAGGATTTGGACGAGAGCTGCAAATAGGCTTGAGCTAATTAGGTTTAGTGTTATTATGTTATTTTTAGCTTTTGGTGCAGGGTGCAGGGTTACAGCTACTAATTCGGTTAGCGCACTTACCTTCCCCAAAAAGGACTTAATCATACACCTCCAGTTATTTTCCATCAAAATCCTTTATCTGGAACAAACCTTTAGAGTGAAGTTCTTGGAGAACATCATGTTTTTAACTTAAGCTACATATATACTATTATATATTTTTATATGAGACATATAACACAAGGTTAAAAAAATGCTGACTGTAACTACTATATTATGAACCCTTAATCTTATCTTCATTATTGTTACATGTGTACATACATGTATTCATCATGGCATTGCTCAACTTGACATTGATAAAGAGTACAAAACACACATACATACCTGTAAGGTTGATGCCTTTGCATTCAGTGTAGAAAAGAACTCCTCCTGGAAATCCCTTCCCCATAGTTCCAGTCTAGTCAGTTTTGGCATGGAACACAAAGCTTCTGCTAGGCGATGTGAAGAGGCTGATGTGTGACACCTAACATGTAGAAGCTCGAGAATTTGGACCTACATGTATACAAACAGTGATTCATATAAGTACATTACCAGAGTACATGTTTTAATTGAATGGCTGCAACTATAACTAGGTGCTTCGATTTGCATGTTTGTGTACTATGCTTATATATTTGACAAATGCTCTGGGATTTATTTCGTCAAATATATAGGATTTGGATGAGATCTGTAAATAGGCTCGGGCCGACATGTTTAGTATTAGGATAAGGTATACATTTTGGTGCAGGGTTAAGTTCAGAATTCGGTTAGTGGAGAGTAGTAGGCGCAGAAAATTGTCAAAGGAACAATAGGACTTACTTTTACTTTCATAGGCGTTGTGCATTTCATTACTGTACATTCATGAGGGTATCAATTGCATACATCCAAAATATTCATTATCAAAAACAAACACAGGATGCAGAGCAAAAATCCTAATTCGTCTTTAAGATATTAACTAATATGAAGGTTAAGTTATTTGCCAAATGGATTTTCAACTCCATTAAACTACATACACTGCAAACCAAGTCTGTGCGCAGGAATTGTGCACTGCATTAATAATGCAGTGCACAATTGCTGATCACAGACAAAGAATGTTGCTCCATGAGTATAGAAAGTTTTAGCTTTGACTATAAACTTTGATATTGTATATAGTAGTAGATTATTTAAAGGAATTCTGTCATAATATGAGAGGTATCTGTCATATTGTTAAAGTGATTTTAGTACATGTATTTGAGTGTAGAATGTTACTAAGTTATTTAGTTACATGGTGCATAGTGAAGCACATTGTTGAAAGTTACCCAGCATGGCTATGTTTACTTAGTGGATGATGACCTTATATGTGATTAATGAAAAATTAGCATTCGCTTGGATGGAAACTAAGGCAGGTTTGATTAATCAGTATGAAGAGAAATACATGTGTAAGATGTATGTATGGAACTATATATATAGTTTTAACCTGTGATAAATGCTGATATTCATTTGATAGGGGGCTTTTTGAATTTGAGAAGTGCCTCTTTTCCTTTATAATAAATAACCCTTTCCCCTTGTTATTAGTTCCCGTTTTCACCTGTGATGAGTGGGCAATTAAGGTGAAAAATGTGCCCCTTTTGATGTCTGTTAAGTGATGACATTTTTCATTGGAGCTTTGATCCCACTTTGCATGATGGTTGCAAAGGTCGTGTGTCGCGAAAGATGAATAGAGTAAGGGTGTTGGTCATTGACTGCTATCTAGCGAGGCAGTGCGGACCACCCACATTTTTGCTCCAGCAAGGATCTGTGATAAATAGTTTTTTCCTTGTGCGATATAGAGTTTGGATTGAAATCGAAGGTGTTTCTTCAGGAAATATTAAACAGCCAGTTATCAGAGGACAAGGTGAACCTGTATCATGAGATGCATTATCTAACATAATTAATCAGGCTGTAGCAAGAGCTATAATTTAAGCGTTGGGGGGGGGGGAATTCATTCAACTTGAATCCCATAAGATAGCCAACGAAAAGGCTTCCTTAGATATTGAAAAACTCAAAGCTAAGAAAATCCCGTTCCGATTCAAAAGGAACATAGAGCAAGTGAATTTCAATTGTTCGATATAATATCAAGGGGCAGAAGCTAGGAAATTGCTTCCCTCGGGCAGTAGTGCAGCCCCAATCCTTGAGAAGGCCGGAAAAGAATTAAGGCAAAGGAATAAGCTTGTCAAACTTGCAGACATATCTGAAGCGGGTTGGATGGCGCTGTGGATGAATATCTTGCTGATGATCTGGCTGAAAATAGTGATGACAAGAAAATTCGTTCTGCTCAAGCCAGAGCGGCAGCCAGATAGAAAAAAGTCTGATGTTAATTCAACCCCAAAAGAGCAAGCCATATCAAGCGAGAAAATCCAATGGCTTCTCCCGCTAATCCAACGCATATGGCTAATTATGCCAACAATCATTTTCATGGCCCAATGCGTCATAATGCCACATATTCTAGATCGTATGGCAAGCCGTTTTATCATTTATTCATATTTCTTGATATCAAGAATTCAATTCTTGATATCAAGAATTCGATTTCTTAATATCAAGAATTCAGTTCTTGACATCAAGAAATGAGATTCTTGACATGAAAAATCAAATTGTTGATATCAAGAATTCGATTTGTTGATGTCAAGAAATGAGTTTTAGATATTGGATCACGGAAAGAAGGGATGCTCAGTCGAGTTTGTCCTGTTGAATCGAATAGTCCTCGATAAATCGAGTGTTTATTCAATCTGTATGAAAAATAAAAAGATAAAGAAATCCTTAGCATCGTTGTCTTGCGATTGCTAATCACCAATACATCGTTCTATCAAACCATTAAATATTGACTTTGTGAAACAGGTAAATCCTTGGTTTGCAACTTTGCATCAAAATCCCCTTTTTGTATTTACCAATTGTAAACATACCTAGCCCTCATGTAAATGTACTTCTTATCAATTCACTTTAAATGTCGAATGAATATTTGCAATAAAGATTGAGTATCTATTTTAGTGTCATCTTGAGGAATGCCTGTTTAATAAGTTGTTCTAAAAAAACCTGTCCTTATATATTTTGACTACAAATCATGGAAATAAAATCATGAGCTCTCCAGTCTAAATATTCTCACACTGTATCATCTATCAATGTAGAATTGATACAAACCAACACCTGTTTTATTTACCCAATGTTTCTTACAACAAAAACCAGAATCAAAACTTCTCAAATCTTACTGTTAATGCCACAAAAAAACTAGAAATTGATGCATTATTCATACAAGCACATCACCACACATATTAAAGACAATATTTCACGAAGTGACGGTAGTGAGGTAAATCGTCACGCAAATTGTATGCGATTTTCCTCATTACCTTCACTTCGTGAAAAAAGGGACAAATTATGGTAATAACCTAACTGACCGAAAGTACTCTCGCCATACCTGGCCATACAAGTCGTGTAAATTCCACGCTTGTTAATTAAATTATATTTTAACTCTAAATTTCAACTAAATGTTAAAACGGCGCGCTCAGGATGAATTTCTGCACAACTTTTGCGTTCGCAACACATCTCGTAATGATTTCTTGCACAAATTTTGAGCACGAAATCAGAATAGGAATAAATGTGAAAACGGCGCGGTCAGGATGAATTCCTGCACAACTTTTCCGTTCAAAATCAGAACAGGAAAAAATGTGAAAACGGCGCGGTCAGGATGAATTCCTACACAACTGGTGCGTTCGCAACACATCTCGTCATGATTTCTTGCACAACGTTTGCGTTCAAAATCAGAACAGGAATAAATGCTAAAACGGCGCGCTCATGATGAATTCGTGCAATACTTTTGCGTTCGAAATCATTGACTATAACAATTCGTGGTATCAAGAATTTAATGCTTGATCTAATTCTTGATGTCAAAAAATGAATTCTTGATATCAAGAAATCGAATTCTAGAAATAATTTTACGTTGTAAAGCAATGTTAATTCTTTATATCAAGAATTCGATTTCGTGATATCAAGAATTAATTTTTGATATTAAGAATTGATTTCGTGATATCAAGAATTGAATTCTTGATATCAAGACATATGAAAAAAATGATAAAACGGCTTGCCATAAGACCGTTCAATCCTAGTTACCAGTCAGGACCCAAGGTAACCGACTTCTGTTTCCATGCGGAAAGAATGGGCATTGCCCAAGCTACAGGCCCAAAATATCTAAAAATAGCCAGTAGCCGAATTTATGTTGCAGAGCAGAATAAAGGGCAGACTGACCTTATTCTGTTAGACTTTGCAAAGGCCTTCGACAAGGCGTCTCATCGTCTGCTGCTTCATAAGATCAACCATTATGGAATCAAGGTCACGCTCACCTATGGATTAAAGACTTCCTTAGTATGAACAGGACTCAACAAGTCTTGGTTGATGGTCAGTCCAGCAGCATAGCCCACGTCACATCAGGGGTTCCACAAGGGAGTGTGTTGGGGCCGTTGCTCTTTCAAGCCTTCATTAACGCCTTTTCGCTGGTGATTGTGCACTGTACAAGCGCATAACACATATTGCTCCGATTGTCTCATTTTCGCTCGCGTGAACATTGCCAGCACAAACCACTGACCTCTGCCTCCTGAACGGATCATCGCCCATTCCATTCACTATACGTTACGTACTATAAAGGCTGTATTGTCTGACCGTTCATGAATATTCATGTTTTTGCTAAACTCGGCAAAATGTTTGCTTTTACTAAATGGAAAAATTACGGTGGGGGGTTGGATGAAATGGACATAATGAAAAAGGCAGAAGTGATCCATGATAATTCATGCTTTTTATGTTTCGTGTGCTCGACCTATAACCTTCAAATCGCTTGGTAAACTGAGTCCAAAGTTAGACTTGTTTCACACGTGTATTATAGGCAATGACGAGCTTGCAACCTATTTTGAAAAATTACGGTGGGTGAACTTTCAAAAGTCAATGAGACATGAGGGCTCCAATGAAAGAGCTAGTGATAAGGTACGTCGGGGTGGATGTGCTTTTCGTTTAAACAAAAAATGATTTTTTAACGATTTTTTTAAAAAACGTCCATAGGCTAACATGTTAGGCTGCCGACTCAGATCATGCTCTGACGATAGGGGGCGTTGTGCAATGAGACTAACCGGAGCCATATGTCCGTCCAAGATGCTACCACACTACAGGAGGATCTTGACTCCTTACAGAAGTGGGAAAAGACATGGATAATGCAATTCCACCCATCTAAATGCCAAGTTGTACGTGTCACAAACAAACGGCAGCCTATACAAGCATCCTACACAATCCACGGACTCTAGAAGAGGTTAAATCTGCCAAGTACCTTGGTTTGAATGTTGACAACAAGCTTAACTTCAACGACCATGTGGACAAAACCGTCAAGAAAACCAATTCTACTCGAGATTTCCTGGGCCGCAACCTCTACCACTGCAACAAAACAATCAAGGAATCCACCTACAATACCTATGTGAGACAGATTGTTGAATACGCTGCTGCAGCATGGGATCCCCACACTCAACGCAACATCAAGAAAATTGAGCAGGTCCAGAGAAGCAGTGCCCGCTTTGTCACCAGTACTGATGATCGAAGATCCAGCGTAACGTCGCTACTGAGAGACCTCCAATTAATGGCATTCTCTAGAAAGTAGGCGTCAACAACGACTGTCAATGCTCTACAGGATCAGATATGACATGGTTGACGTTCACTGGAACCAGTTCTTAACAGAATCATCATCACGCACCAGGGGACACCGTTCTCGCTTTTGGACACCTTACTGCAACAACCAGACTTTCCTCTGATCCTTTTTCCCTCGAACTAGTATAGAGTGGAACCATATTGCTCCGATTGTCTCATTTTCGCTCGCTGGATCACTACAGCACAAACATAGCTCGTTCGACGTCACTACCAAACTAGCCAATCAGCCTTCAATGACGTCATATTGAATGCGGCGGCAAATATATTTTGTGAAATTATCGAGAAATGCAAACTAGTTTTATTTTTGAATGGAAACGCAGCCATTGTTATCTTGAAATTCATTGAAGTCATCAGAATAGGGTAAGTTACGTCTCAGATGATTCAAAAGGTCTATTTTGTAGATTAATTTTCAATTTCTTAGAATGTTCCACTGTGTTGCAGGGTACCGGGTGTATACCATTGGGTGTGATGTGTTCGCGCACAATGGCGCGAATTATACATTCTTCTTCTTCTTCGCTATAAGTACAGGCCACCGCGCCATCGGGTGTAAACATTCCTTTCCTTCTGAATACAATAACTTTCACCTGCCTAAGTTATTCAAACCATACGGAATCGTGGCGTCTCGCCACTTCCATTACGTAATCATTAAAAGGATCCGCATATACAACATTTTCCTGCTATACGTTTTACCGCAGGAAAATACAAATCTCCCTGGTACAGTCCAAACGATAAATATGTGCCTTAAACGAAGCAGGCGACAATCGGCGTAGCAGACGACACTTGATAGTAATTTTGTATGTGAGATTGCTTTGCTAAATATAAATAACTTCGTTAATAAATATCAACTAAAATTTCTTTTAAATATATTTAAACCATCATTGATATTTAATAATTCATGAGTAAAAGAAACATACCAAACTATATAATGATATGAAATACTTGGTGGCAATTAGGGGAGTTTGACGTGATGACCGATTGCACCCCTCGATTTTTTTTAGGCTAACATGTTAGGCTGCTGACTCTGACGATAGGGGGCGTTGTGAAATGAGACTAACAGAGCAATATGAACCTCAAGAAGGACCCTGCAGACTTCCTTTCTCTGGATGCCTTTAAAACGGCATTGAAGGAAGCGTCCATGCAACTGATGGCAGCACATCGCTGTCCACGTTTCTAACAGCACATCACCGTATATATATTTTGCACCTGGATTGAGGCCTACACACATTTTGGATATGGCACACACCACACTGCAGTGCGTAATCTTCGTTGTATGAAGTAGCATTTACCGAGGAAGAAGAAAGGTAAATATTCTGGGTGTGGAGTATTAGCTACATTTTCAGTAATAAAATACCTCTTTTATAAAAAATAAAAGATTCACAGAATTGTTTATCGTATCAAAGATTTGGTACAGAATTAAGTGTTTGGTTGTATAACATTCACTTGTAGTAGGAATTGGTTAAAATTGTACCAAATAGGCTCCGTTCAATAATTAAGTAAATGGATGATATAATAGCACGATACCGGTACGTACTTTATGAGATGTGGAAGACTTAACCATGAAAGGAAAGGATTGTGAATTTTTAAAATTGTTCTCGTTGTCGAACGAAATTGGTGACTGACTAAATGAGAGTTCATTGTTTTCTACATGATAAAGAGGTTAATATATTGTGGTGATTTAAAACTGTGGTTTCACCAGGGAGGTGAAATAAACGAGTGGAAACTTTTTTAATTTATTCTAACGCATTTTGTGAGTTCTAAAGCGTAACAATGGGATGTGTAACATTCCACTTGGCTTTGAAGATCTATGCTCTGATCTGCGCTTCCATTGCGGGGAATTTTGGAGGCCAGGCACTAGTTTCACATTTATTACAAAATATTAAA
The DNA here is from genome assembly GCA_035222895.1 of Strongylocentrotus droebachiensis. Lineage (NCBI taxonomy): Eukaryota > Metazoa > Echinodermata > Echinoidea > Camarodonta > Strongylocentrotidae > Strongylocentrotus > Strongylocentrotus droebachiensis. The sequence goes on along the minus strand of JAVYIG010008248.1, from coordinate 49,612 downwards.
TCACCTGCAAAATGTCAGTGTAAATTATAAACTTTATGTGAGGATTGTATTGGGGATAACTTTAAAAATGTAGTACTCTGCCCTTCCTATAATTTGTATGCCAGACCTGGTAAAAGAAAAAACAAAAACTCAATATTTTAGGATGATGCGCTACTTTGTGCATGTTTTAATGTCCCGTTATTTGACACATGTTTTACAATCTTCGACAACATTGAGTTCACTAATGCGTGTTTTCGCGTAATTTTTGTATTTTTGCAGTTGGAAAAAGGTTGAAATTACACAAGTTTGTGTTCGCTTGTTTTACCTATTACACATTCAACAATTGATGAGACAGCGAAGGGACTGCGAACAGTTGCTGGGATACCATTTTCTGATGTGAACATTCTAAATCCTAAAATTTCATGCGCTCTTTTATGTCACATGTTGAATGTATGCATATTAGCGCATAGCTGTTCGGTGGCTTGGAGCGTGGGGTCAAAGGAAAGTGGCTTGATTCTACTCCTTTCTTTCTCCTCTTTGGTTTCACTAATGTTGTGCACAGAACCCCAAGTATTTCGTAACATAAGTCATGCTGGTTCTAAAGCATCAGCCTCTGGTACTCCCAATTATCCAGCCACAAATCCAATTAGTACAGACGTAGAAAACTAGACACAAACAAACCAGATCGGTATACGATCATGAGTTCTTTCTTAATAACTTTCATGAATATGAGCCAGGGATTTCAGAGCCATTAGTAAAAGGAAGGCTCAAAACTTCTGTTGAAATTTGGTGTGGTATTGGTGCGGAACCAGAGATTGTCAATATTGTTAGTGAAAGGCACAGATTACCTTTTGTAAACAAATCTCCCTCAGCTTGTTTCACTAACAATAAATCTGCAATTAACTATAATGATTTTGTTTTAGAAGCTGTGAATGAACTCCTGTCTAAGAACCTTATTGTAGAATGTTTAAATAAACCATGTATAGTGAATCTGTTATCACTTTCAGTCCAGAGTTCTGGTAAGCTCAGATTTATTTTGGATCTAAGGTATGTGAACCAATTATTGTGGAAACAGAAGGATAAATTTGCTCTTGACTTTTTCCAACAAGGCAGTTAAATACTTTTCTTTCCCCACAACAAAGTTGAATTGGTTGGGCATGACATGGGGTTCCGAAGCACGAGCTATCAGAGTGATTGAACGCTGAATCTCTGATATTTTTTAATGTAAAGATAAGCTGTCTTTGAAATTTCTATTGGTTTCAGCCAGAAAGTTAGCCTCTCTTCCTGGCAACTGAGAACTAGATTTGTGTACGTGGAGGTTACCGAACATCTACATTGGGACAAGGTTTATAAGTTAGCCGGTGACTGTCCTTTCTTTAAATAAATAATCTTTTCGAAAGAAAATCCAACTAGATTAAAGAACAGACTTTTGTTTGAGTATTCGTCACCTCAAGTGTTACTGTTTTCAGACGCTAGCCATATTGGATGTGGCGCCTAGACAGCTCAGTGTAGAACAGGGTTGGCATATTTCCCGCTTCGGAGGCTTATTTCCCGGACGCCGGGAAATAAGCGGTATTTACCGCTTTTTACCGGTATTTACCACTTTTTACCGGTATTTACCACTTTTTACTGGGAAATACCGGGAAATATAATTTTCCACTCACTTGTTCATGGGGATTGTCCAATTTTGAACATAATAACAATGGTGGTAAGTATGGTTGCTCTTGTGTGTACTATTTGTGTGTGTGTGTGTGTGTGTTTGTTTGTGTGTTCGTCTATGTCTGTAATTATGTAATGCTGGAAAAAAAATACAGGAAAAAGATACCAAATATACACCTAATCTAAATATGATGTTCTTCATTAAAGGGAACCATAACCTTCATACTAAGTTACTTTTATTGTAAAGTTTAAGATATTTGAATAAAATCAGTGAAAAATTGAACAAAATCGGGCAAGGAATAAGGAAGTTAAAGCTTTTTAAATGACTAGTCACTAGAGGGCGATATTCAATTCAATGACATCATTTGTGGACAACTCTCCATGCCCTTTGTACATCAAATTTCACAATTCTTTCGTTTTTTCCCTATTTATTTGTGTTCTTGATCGGATTTCATAACATGTGAAGTAGAATATCATTTTGCATTCTATTATCACAAGAAAGAAGGAAAAACATGAAATTTGATGTACAAAAGGCATGGAGAGTTGTCCACAAATGATGTCATCAAATTGAATATCGCCCTCTAGTGACTAGTCATTTCAAAAAGCTTTAACTTCCTTATTCCTTGCCCGATTTTGTTCAAATTTTCACTGACTTTATTCAAATATCTTAAACTTTACAATAAAAGTAAGGTTTTGGTTCCCAGTTGCTAATTACCATATTCATGAATACCTATTAATTAGCATATATGAACAAAATGCCATTTGTTTGGGTGTGTACATGTATGCAGTGAGGATTTTATAAATCTGTTTGTGTGTTCCTACTATGAGTATTGTGTTGCTAATCATTTCAGAACAATATTTTCAGTTATGAGGCTAAAAACAAGTAAAATTATTAATAAATAGAGAATTAAAATCATATTTCCCGTTTTTTACATATTTACCGGACGCGCACCTTATTTACCGGTATTTACCGCCGGTAATTACCGCCACCGGTATTTACCGCCCAACCCTGGTGTAGAAAACTGCAATTTTTCCAGAATTGGAAGTGTGATGAAATCGGTAAAAGTTCAATATGGAGAGAATTTAAGGAGTTTCATTGGTAATAGAAGCATTCTCGCCAAGAATGAAAGGAAAGACGATCAAGGTGTTTACTGGTTCACTTGTGTAGAGATCTTCATAATAAAAGGCAGTATGAAAGCCGATCTGCATGATTTAGCATTGCGTATTGCAGATTTTCGTAACTGTCTTTCCTTAGAAGTTTCTGTGCAATGGGTCCCGAGAGAAGAGCATGTAGAGGCATAGATAGACAGGAAGACTTCGGTGACGGGGGTGTTACTATAAACTATTAGAGAGTTTAAAGAATGATAATTTTATTGTAAAAAATTAGCGTAAATTATAATGATGATAATAATGAACGTTATATTGTACACAAAAGTGGCTAGCTTAGGAACATATACATTCCTTACTATTATTTTCATTTGTGGCTTATTTTTGTTGGAATATGAATCACAAGCATGTTTGCTTTATTGGTACTGTTCATGTATAATTTAGTGATGTGTACCGTATGCACCTTGTACCCTGTACTTGCAGGCGTGCTCTGTTATAGTAATTTGTATGTACTACTATTTGTAGAATGAAGACAGTATACCAACAGGCACTCCAAAATAGCTGAAGCCTGCAGGTATTTTACAAAAGAAATATAACAATAATACATCCGCTACTAAAGTTCTCCTAGGTAATACGAGCCACAAGCATGTTCGATTTATTGGTACTACATGTATAATTTAGTGATGTGTATCGGATGCACCTTGTACTCTATTTTTGTTAAATATAGAAAAGATCCAGAGTCAAACAAAATGTTAAGTTATTTTAGAATGCAATATTAATTAAATAATGATAGTAACAACAACAAAAATAACATTAACACGAAAAAGAAGAACGACGACGATATCATTAGATGTAATTCGTATTGGTAAGTGTTTGAATAATACAAGAAATATAATATATTGAAAGAAATATAATATATTGATGACACCAGTCACTATGAGTACATGGATACATTTTATATGAGAAAATCCATGCAGTATAATGATGCAAAGATAAAACCGCCAAGATTTGTTGGAATATAATCGAAATATGTTTTGTAGAAAAATGTTAAGAATTAAATTAATAAAATTAATACAATTTAAAGGTAATAAATAATAATAATAAAAATAATACTCAGTTTTTATATAGCGCTTAGAACACGTATACATACTTCCATTTCCAAGCAGTACAAATACAAAATATAGTGTAAATATAAAAATGTATCTGTATATTTCATTTCATTTCATTTTATTTCATTTTATTACCTTCCCTCGTCATTGTTCTTCATCTTCACTCGTAATCCTTATTTCCTCTTTAATCTATTTGCTAACTAGAGGGCACCATAAATTACTGAGCCAACATAACTTTATTTTCCGACTGGAATCACTTGTTTCTTAGATCTTCAAGCGACTGATGTTCTGTGTATTGACAAAGCGCCCCCTCCCCAATAGGCTAGACTACGCCATTACAATAGGTATTTTCGCTCACCTTGGACTTGTTTCCTTCTTCAGCAAGAACTGCATAGAAGTCACTGTGGAAGGATGCATTGTTTAGTGCAACATACTTTAGAGAGGGTGCAGAGCATATAATCTCCGCCACATCATGTGATATAGTTGGTCCACATTCTCTATCACGCACAGTAAGGTCGATCTTTAAACAAAAAAAACACCCAAAAAATGATATGACAAATTCATTGCTAAAGTTTAAGACCACCTGGAATTCGATTGTCTGATTACAAGATTGCGGAATGTGTATTTTACAGTGGTCTATATCATCAGATTAGAGCTATGATCACCCTTTTTTTTGCAAAGGAAGGTCTTGTATAACATTTTGTCTGTTATGCAGTATGGTAAGAAAGGCCATTTTAAAAGGGCCCTTTAGAAACCTTCCATCAAATGGGTTACTCTGAAGTCTGAGCATCAAATTATCAAGAGTACTGGTTTCTGCAAAAATGCTGTGCAGAATGCCATTTCAGGCTGGCTTATTTTCTGACCAAAAAAGGGTTGGCAGTCCAATAAAACTTATTGAAATAATAACAATATATGCCTATACCAGTGATGGATATATGAAACTATATTGCCAAAGTATTATGACATTGCCTAAGCTGGAAATGAGGGCAATATGGTTTCATATCAACCCCCTGTTGCGGCACAAATTGTCGACGGCGACAATTGTGCGGGTTGTTGACGGAACGAATTGTCAACAGCCATGATCAAAGGACATTACATTAAACAATCAAGTTCCAAGCCGTAAGTGGCATAACTTCATATCATAATCACACCTGTATGCATACACACAAACGGCCAAGGTCATGTTAAGTTGTAAGTGTGTGTGTGTGGGGGGGGGGGGTAGGTGGTGGGGTAGGTGGAGGATTTTGGATGTGTGCTCGGTGGGTGTGGGTGTGGAAGTGGGTTTATGTGTGAATGTGACAGTGTTTTCCGTCATGAAGAACTTATGATATCTTCGCGAACTCAAATCGAGACCTTCATGATCACAAATATTTTTATTATGATGTTGCTGTTGATGATAATACTCATGACGGTGACAATACTAATAATGAGGAAGAAGAAGAAAACCAAATAGGAAAAATAAATAATGATGATAACATTGATTTTGATGTTGTAGCAAATAATCTCGGTTACTGGTTATGTCTCAAAACTCGAAGGGTGCTGGGAGGCCTGTATGTTTCCAAGTTACCCCTCTATCCCACCGCACATTCGTACGTACACTCGATAAGAACGCCTGAATGGATTTTCGTCAAACTTGGCTTTGAGCTTTTATACAGTGTGAGTCAAAAAAAGTTTACACCTAGAAAATTGCTAATTATTTACAAAAATCATCTATGAACATTACATGATTATACATCTTATGAAAGAGTGTTTTATCCCAAATCATTTGATTTCATTTTTGTGTGGTATGTGTTCACGCTTGGATGAACAGGAGGCATTGTTTGCGAGAGTGGAAAAAAAATTGATTTGCGCCAAAGTTGCTTGTGTGATGTTTGAATAAAACAATTGGGATTTGGGTATTAATTCGGTCTTTGCAGATCCAAATAACATCCCTAACAAAACTAATCATGCCACACATATCAAATATCTAATATCAAATATCAACGTACATGTGTGCGTGTGTGTGTGTGTGTGAACATCATTACTCAACAAACTGTTAATTGGTGCTTATTTACGTCGGTGAAGGGCACTTATTTATTAACCCATTGGTTGTGTAATTACTCAAGATTCAATTATTTTACATATAAACACACATACCAACACACCACCATCCACAAACACACACGCGCACGCACACACCTGTCTCTTACTAGTCCCCTTGCGAACTTAGTTCGGAGTGGACACTCTTAGGCCTCCTTCAGTCTGTAAAGGCCATGGGTGTGAATCCTAACTGTCGGTCCTGCTGGAACAGCACTGTCTGTGGCTGAACAGACCGATTCATGAGTGGCAGTCTTTGTCACACAAGTCGCACTTGTGGATTGTCTCTGTGCTGTGTGAGTAGAAGCGTTCTTTTCTGCGAGTCAGCTTCTCTTCCGCTGCACTCTTCAGTTGGTCTTCCCTTGCCTGCAGCCGCACTGTCAGGGTAGCGAGTTCCTCCCAATGTTCTGTGTTTACCATTACAGCCTTCAAGTCCCTCTTGACAACATCTCTGAAGCGCAGTCGGGGGCGGCCAGTGTCTCTCTTGCCAGTTGCCAGTTGACCATAGAGGATGTCCTTGAGGATTAGGTCATCCTCCATACGATGGACATGGCCTAGCCAGCAGAGTCTGCGTTGTCTGAGGAGGGTAAACATGCTTGGAAGGCCGGTACGAGATGTTTGGCACTATGTCCTTCCAAGAGATGCAGAGTATGCAACGGATACATGTCAAATGGAAGGCATTCAGTCTCTTCTCTTGCTTGTCTCACTCCCGTACAGCAGTGTGCTGAGGACGCAGGCATTGTACACTGCCATCTGTCTTGACATAGAGTTTGGTGTTACTTTACATCCGTGTGGTGAGGCGAGCGAGTGTTGTTGCTGCCTTTCCTATTCTCTTGCTGAGCTCTGCGTCCAGGGAGAGGTTGCTGCAAACGGTTGACCCAAGGTACGTGAACTGGTTCACAGCTTCCAGCTCGTAGTCATCAATGGTGATGGATGGCGGCGCTTCTACACCCTGTACCAGGACGTTGGTCATCTTCATACTGATAGACCAAAGTCCTTGCAGGCCTTGGAGAAACTGTCCATTAGGGTCTGGAGCTCCTGCTCTGTATGGGTTGCGACAGCAGCGTGATCCGCAAATTGCATGTCTCTGATCAGAACCTGCCGTATTTTGTTTCGGCTTCGAGACGGGCAAGGTTGAACAGGCTGCCGTCTGATCTAGTATGTAGGTAGATCCCCTCTGTTGCTGAGCCGTAGGCATGCTTCAGGAGCAAGAGAAAGAAGATCCCAAAGAGAGTCGGAGCAAGGACACAGCCTTGTTTGACGCCACTGCATATGTCAAATGACTCTGACGTGCTGCCGTTACATTGCACTGTCCCCTTCGTGTCTGTATGGAAGGACTCGATGAGGCTCTACAGCTTCGCGGGGCATCCTATCTTTGGAAGGATCTTGAATAGGCCCTCTCTGCAGACCAGATCAAATGCCTTGGTGAGATCGATGAAAGCAAGGTACAGGGGCATGTTCTGTTCCCTGCATTTCTCCTGAAGCTGGCGAAGGGAGAAAATCATGGCTACCGTTGATCTCTTGGCGCGAAAGCCACATTTGGTCTAGGGAAGGACACGTTCGGCTAGTTTCTGTAGGCGACGTAGGATGGTACGTGTGTAGACTTTGCCAACTATGCTGAGGAGCGAGATGCCTCTGTAGTTGTTGCAGTCACTTCGCTAGCCCTTGTTCTTGTAGATGGTGATGATCGTAGTATCCTTCATATCCTGTGGTACAGCACCTTCTTGCCAGCACAGAGGACTTCGTGCAATCGAAGCAATAGGGCAGTCTTACAGTGTTTGTTCAGGTCGGGTGTTATTCCATCGCTGACTGGAACCTTCCCTGCAGCCAGACTGTCAATGGCCTTGCCGAGCTCAACCAAAGTTGGCTCGGCATCGAGCTCAACCTGGGTTGGTAGACACTCAATGGTATCAAGAGCTGAACTGGACACAGTGTTCTGTCTGGAGTAGAGGTCAAAGTAGTGTTCCACCCATCTCTCCATCTGCTGCCTCTTGTCTGTGATTGCTTCCCCAGTGGAGGATTTAAGGGGTGACGTCTTGCTCTGGACTGGTCACAATGCTTTCTTGATGCCATCCTACATTCTTCTAATGTTGCATGTGATGGCAGCAGTTTGAATTTCTTCGCAGTTGGATTCAGTATTCGTTGGCGCAGCTCCTGGCCGTCTGCTGAGCTTTGCTTCTTGCAACCCTGAGAATCTGGAGATTTTTCTCGATGGGAGATTTCTTGTACTCCGCTAGGGCGGCGCGCTTAGCTTCAATGATGAGAGTCAACTCGTTTGACTTGGCTTCAAACCAATTATGTGACTTTGAGGTCTTCTTTCCAAAGGTGGCCAAAGCTGTGTGATGGATAGTGTCTCGCAGGTGTTCCCACTTTTTTTGTTGCAGATTCTTCATGCTGAAAGGCACTAAGTTCGTTCTCAAAGGCGGTGGCAAACTTTCACGAGTTCTGGTTCGTGCATCCTGCTGGTGTCAATGCGTGCTTTTCCTTGTTGTCTGGCACGGTGGAATTTCTTTGGCTGCATCTTGAACTTGCAACACACCAGTGAATGGTCTGTGTTACATTCAGCACTCTGATAAGATCGGGTCAGTAGCACGTTCTTAAGAGAAGTGTGCCTTGCAAGGATCAAGTCCAGTTGGATGTCTCCGTGGATGTCTCCAGGAAACCTTGTGTTGGGGCTTGATCTGGAAGTACGAGTTAGTGATGCATAGGGCGTGATAGATGCAGAACTCGAGTAAGCGCTGTCCGTTTTCTATACTATCGCATACCGTATGCCTGATGGACAACGTACATGCCGATCCTCTACAGTTGCCACATGCAGTTGAACACTCAATGTCGAGCTTCTTGCATGTGCACTTCAGACTGCTGCAGTCTGTTTAGCAATTGCAGCGGATCATCTTTAGATGCTCTTCCGGAGCTGGTGGCAAGTCTGTCTACACGGGCTCGAGTCCTCCAATGCTTTCCCGCCAACCCCAGTTGACTGGTCGTAGCTCATCAGCTGCAATGTCCTTCCACTGGTGGACCTGGTAGAAGACATGAAGGCTGTAGTGCTTCGCTGCTGCTGATGTGGGCGGTAGAATTTGGGGTTGACATGAGAAGTGCTGGCCGGAGGCAACCTTCTGGTAGAATCGCTTATGTCGCACCACGCCGAGTGTCTCTGCGGGTTTCCCATTGTACAGGCATGCCAGGGCTTTTTCTCCTGCTTCTACAACATCATCGGTGGACGCTGCCGGTCTGTCAAACACTTGGGCCTGTTGAGGGAAGCTCCCTTGTCAATGCCATACACATGGGAAGTAGTATCGCATCTCAGGAGAGCGTGCATGAAGAAAATGTGCTGTAATACATCTGGCCCTAACTGCCGCTTGACAGACTTCATGTTCAAGACACGAGGTTTCCTCACATTCTTCTTCGGCTCAGGTTGGAAGAACGATCACATGACTTGAGATTGATGTGGTAGATGAGCAGGATGAGCAGATTTGTGTCATCTCCGATCAGCACAGTATCAGTGGTGGCTGCAGACTCCACTGCCTTCTGCACTATGAGAAGATCAGCGTCACCTGCAGCATAATAATGTGTCTGGCAGTTATGTGTATGTAGTTTGGTGCTGACCATGTTGATGAATTGCTGCTTGTTTGTCATGTTTGCCAAGAATAGTTCTTTCTGCATTGTGACCTGCATATCTTCACCAAACGTCACCGTTGCCCCAGCATTCCCTCTTGTTTGTCTTTGGTGTGTTGTTTCCTTTGTTGATGTACAATCTTAGCAATCAAACACGACTGTTGATGGCCTGATCCTTCCTCTTGAATGTGTAGTCAGCAGCAATTTGTCCATTCATGTTGGTCAGGATTGCCATTCCAACAGTTTTCGCTGAGTCCACATTGACTTTGCTGGTTGCATGCATCCCTGTCGAGATGCAGTGCAAGCTTGGATCATATGAGACGGCTATTGCTCTGTCATGCCTCGCCCTCTCGTCAGGGCATTGCAGGTCTTGAAACTTCTCATTAGGACCTGATCGATAGTGAGATCTACGGACAGACCAGCCCATAGGTGATCACTTCTTCTGACAACATGGAACCCTTCTTTGAATTGTTGGTTCACATCTGGATGTTCATCCTTGAACTTGCTCATTCGCTGCACATAGGGGAGGATTGACTTGGTGTAGAGGTTGTGCAAAGATGCTGCCAGGGTAGGGCAGCATTTCTGACACACCTTCCAGGTGCAATGCCCAGTTGCCAATGCGCTCTGCTCTGACAGACTTCTGTAGTATGTCAACCATCCCCATGTACTGTAGCCAAAGTATGGCAATCCTAGAGGACTTCAATGATTTGGTTTTGGCCCGGAGGAGCTCCTTGATCGTGTTTAGCACATCAGCTTGGCAGAACTCCTCTGCAGACACAGAACCTCCCATCAATTTCTTTTAGAGGGCAGCAAAGTTCATCAAGATCAGTGTTTCCAGTTCCGTCTATTGTAAGCTCATCATCTGGTGACACCAAGTACGTCTGACAAAATCAAGGCGTTCAGAGCTGCATCAACAAGGAGATGACCCCGTACTGCTCGTGCAGTAGCCTTGCCTGTATGTGTACCATGATTATCCGGGCCAGTCACCATGATGCACAAGCTCCATCAGTCCAGACCATACCGGTCTTGGTGAGGTGAACATGACGAATGTCTTCATGAGGAGATCAAGGTCTGCTGCTGGGTCCTTTGCCTTCATGTTGTCCACCTTCTGGTATGCCAGTGTTGTCATACCGCGGCTCTCTTCTTTGTGGTAAGGAATAGGAATTCGTCCCACCGTGGAGATATCATTGGAGGTGACCTGCGCTCTGATAGGTGTGCTGGCGTTGGTGGCTGGGGTTATGGTAGCAATCATCCCCATGCCATGGAATGTATTGTTACTATCCATTCAAAGTACATCAACGGGTCACTGTTTGACCCGTATACACTTAGGCAAACTTAGAATCTTCTAGACTGCAACTACAATGATACCACATTACCGGTATTTAATATAATTAACGATTGTGAAACTTTTGAACGGATGCATGCCTGTTACCAGTAACAGGACTACTTGTACACAGTCAGCTTTAGGCTGGTCTACTACTACCACTACCTCATCAAACCACTATTACTTACCAATAATATACAGTACTTCAATAGCACTCTGGTAGCAAATCTCATTTGTGTCACAGCTAGGCACCATGACATCTGGATTTGGCTGCCATATTGGTCAGGTTTAGCCCATTTAAATGTTTTTCATTTGATTTCTAGCCCCATAAAATGTATATTTAACACTGAAAATCAAACCCCTAAGTCATTTAGAAGCGAAGATATTGGGAAGTACCAGGTGTATGGCGGCCATTTTGGCCAGGTTTAACTTCTTGACATGTGTTTCATTTGATTCATTGTCCGTGAAAATGTATGTTTAGCACTTAAAATCAAAGCTCTATGTTATTTAGAAGTAGAGATATAGGGGATTATCAGATCTATGGCGGCCCTTTTTGAAAAAATGGCCGCCATGGCACTTTGCCCCACCAGGATTCCTTAATAAATTTAAGGACATATTTCTGGGTATAAAACAGATGACAGACTTTCTGTTGCAATTAGTGGGAGGTTGACCCCTTTTTTCACGAAATGCCTGGACATGCCTCCGGCTACTTCGCTGCGGAGGCATAAAAATAATAAAAATAACAAACAAAAATAGCCAGTCAATGTCATCTTTTGTATTTAGCCACTTAACAAGTTCATTATTATTAATTATATCCCAGATTATCAGGTACAAGGTAATATCATGGCCTTCATCATCATTATCTTCTGCAATTTATTTAAGTTAGTATTTTCTGTTGGGAGCCAGGGGAGTACAAATAATTAGAGAATTCCCCTGGCTCTCAACAGAGAGGTTAAATTATATTACATTGTTATGTTATTTATGTTAATTGTAGTTTTTGTCTATGATATGTTAATGTATTGTTATATTTTATACAAATGTGAGCCGTAAGACGATTTTTATGCCTTCATTTTATTTTGTGCATGACAATAAAGAAATTCAATCTTCGTTTTCATCATCATCTACATTATCATCCTCATCTGCATTGTCAATATCACCATCATTAAAATTTGTATTCTCAATTACCTATCCGTTCTGCTTAATAAATTTGTTAATTTATTTCATGAGTTTTGTCTGGGGCTGTCGTATCATCAAGCAATTTGCTTACGATGACAGTCTTTCTTTCGCTAATAATTTTATAATGTTTGAGGAAATTTAGTGTTTGTGACAGTTTTCATTTCGTTTCTGAAAACAACAATTGTTATATATAATTGCATACTCATGATTCATTATCAGAAAAATACTAATTGTACTTTGCATTATTGTTTATCGAAAAACTATGTAGTTATATGAATGCAGAAGAAAATAAATTCAAAATAAAAACATCAAATAAGTTATAGAGAGTGGGAATATGCATATTATTGATATCTATAGCTATACAATGGATTTGCGCTTACTTGTTATTGTATGTATACCTACCACATCTAAATGTATTCCAGTGAATACATAACCTGCTAAAGTGTGTGCTTTCATAACTCCGCTTATGATCAGAGATGACACTCCACCCCTTACCAGGGCTGCGGTATCTCGGTCCCGACTCTCAAAGGATACATCGACCAGGAAATCCCTGTCATATAGGATATAACTTTGTACCATGCATTTCATGACATGGTTTGCAATGGTTTTGTCCCGAGAAACAGTGAAGTACAGGAGAAACCTAAACTCTTCCTTCCTAGGCAGCACTACTTGCTCAATCAGCCTGTTGAATTCATTGTGATCTAATTCATACAGGGAAGCAAGATAGACCCCAGCCATATACTCCTGAAAGAGTTTGTGAGAAAAGAAGATTGTAGACTGCAGGTACGGACTGCTCTTATCATATATAGATGACATTTTTTTCTCCTGAGACAACACCCCTACTCTGCAAGCTGTTTCCATGGATTCTGGGCACTGTTCAAAATCTTCTTCTTTGAAAATGAGGGTGTTTTCTTGTAGCCCAATGAAAGCAACTTTGGCAACTGGTTCCATGAGCTTCTCAATTTGAGCGAGATAGGCCTTGAATGATGGGTTGCCTAAATCTGTGACCATTTTCTGAGCATGAAGTACCCCCAGGAATTCAAAAATGTCATCAAATATTTGAGAAAAGGTTTGAAATGACTTAAACTTTTCTTGTTTTTCGTGACCAAGTTCTCTCCACATAAGACAGAGCATAGCTATGTAGATAGGATACGGGGCCATATTCTCAGATATGATGTCATTGTCTTTGGTTAATTGGATAAGCTGATCTGCTGTGGCCGCATCATCTTCAAAGTACTTATGAATGTAATCCTCCACATTCTCCTTGCTAAAACCTTCCACATGCATAAAAGTGTAAAGTTTCCTTAGACTATCATCCCATCTAATCTCTGTGACCTTCCATGGGCGACTTGTCACCATCACCGGGCAAGTGTTAAGTTCATCTGAACGAAGAATGTCTATAAGTGCAATGTCACCTCTCTCTGAAGAACTTCCACTTGCATCTGCGCTGTTGACTCTTGGCTGCACAGTGACACTTGTTGGGCTTGATGACTTTGGCTGCATTAACTTTAATCGCTTATTCTTGTTCATCTTTGATTCTGATCTTGCCTTGGTTTGATCAGCAGACTGTTCCTGTAGACATTCTGACTTCGAACCAGCTTGCCCTTGCTGTGCAACCTTGCCATTAAACTCATCTAATCCATCAAACGCAATAAATACATCTTTTGGATTTGACCGGATGTACTCAGTGATCTGGCAGGCTGTTGCTGGGTTGTCCTTTGAAAGATACGACTTAGCAATCTCACCGATCGTGTATCGTTTGGCTTCACGAAGAGGGACAACAAGTACCCACACGAACTTTGGGAGAACAGAACTGTTATTTATCCAGTCCCAGGCAATCTTGGCACAGAATGTCGTCTTTCCAGCCCCAGCCTCTCCCTGAACCATGATCCGCTTGGGGAACTCTCCATTCACTTTGAGATCAAAGAGATCCTTGTACTCAAGTGGTCGCTTGCTTCTTCGATACTCCTCTTCCAGAACAATGTTTGTGTACATGTCGTCAAATTGCACAATGGAATCAGGGTCAAGAGGATCAGCTCTGATCTTACAGAGAGTTGTCCGGTACTTGAATTTGAAATCATCTGCACATCTCTTGATCAGGTCAGGAGAAAGTGTTTGAGTCTGTGATCCTGGCACTGTAACAGCTGCACCTTCAAATTTAAAAACATAAGTGTGACAAATTTTTCTGAATATTAAAATGTTTCATTTGAGGATATTCATAACATACACATGAACAAGTAAACAACAATTCTGATGTATTTATTGTTTGCCAACTATACATTTTCAGGTTTTTTAGTTTTGCTGTTTGAGGGTGTTATCTGGACCAAGATTCAATAATAGTAGCAACGAGAAATTTAATTCGAAATTGATACGATTTAGGTGGTCTCTTATTTAATTTGAATAACTGAAAGACTATAAACAACTTTGAAGGAGAGTAGAATCATATATATATATATATATATATATATATATATATGGGACGAATTGATGTTACAGTATACATTAATGATCATGATGATGTTGATAGGGATGATGTTGATAGGGATGATGACGATGATCATAAGGATAATAGTAGAGATGACATTGGTGACTGGAAAAAATGAGAATGATGATAGTAATGATCATGTTGATTTAAAAATCATCTTGATATAGGTGATGATGATAATAATGATGAAAATTATGATTATGTGATTATAATAATAACAATGAATAGACCTGTTTACTAATGTATTTCAATTAATGTATTTCAATTAATGTTTCTCTCCATGGTAAACATGGTAGGGTGAAATAAGAATACAAAGGGCAGAGGGAAGAGCTCGTGAAAATTAAGGAACATTACAAGACATAATAGAGGGAGAACTAAAACCAGAGGCGGGAAAGGGAGAGGGTGAGAGAGAAGAAAAAGAGAAGGGCAGAGGCTGAGGTAGACAGAGCAAGAGAATAAGAGGGAGGCAAGGCAATAGAGGTAGAGGGAGGCAGAAAGAGGGAGAGGGTGAAAGAGTAGAGAGAGAGAGAGAGAATGAGAGAGAGATGTAGAGACAGAGCAAGAGAAGGAGAGGGGCAGAACAAGAGAGGAGAAGGGAAACAGAGCAAGAGAGAGAGAGAGAGAGGTGCAATGGAAGACGATGCATTCAATATTTCCAGCATTAACATAATTTAATATATATATAGAGAAATAGATTTAAAGTATACACATGTAAACATTTTTATGTCCGTGGGAAAGACGTAAACATTGCATACACCTGGGCTGAATAACTTGACAAATATAAATGTCTGGGAAGGAGACTCACCTGTCCTGTTTGGGACTAGACTGCCAGCGAGTAGTTCGCCGGAGAGGGACCCTAAGTCACTTCTTTCTAATCCCTCTGCAAGAAGAGCCCTGATGTCTCTGCCTGGAGGCTGTTTGTCTCTCCATCTTGTGAACACTGTCATCAATGCATCACTGGTATTTAGCATATGTTGCACAATGATTTGATCAAGCTGTGCATTGGGGATGTCCAAATTCACGCCCACCTCTTTGTAGTAGCTAGGTGTAATTAGCTTGGACAGCTTTATCAATTCCTTTTCACTGACAATCCTGTAAAAGAAAAGAAAAAGACTTTAACAAGCATCTCTTTAAAAGGAAACATCACCCAATAAATAACTTCAGTTATTCTGAGAGATATATTGTATTCTTAAATATTAATCTACAAGATTCTCCACCAAAGTGTTTAAAGGTAAAGACCAGTATTGGAAACGCCCCAATTTCAAAAAATGAAATGGAAGCTCTCATTACCAATCATGTGAAAGAATATGTTTTGACTAATACATGATGATAAAAAATTTGCCGGGAAACCGCCTACTAATTCATATATTTGGTAAA
Organism: Strongylocentrotus droebachiensis; assembly: GCA_035222895.1. Classification (NCBI taxonomy): domain Eukaryota; kingdom Metazoa; phylum Echinodermata; class Echinoidea; order Camarodonta; family Strongylocentrotidae; genus Strongylocentrotus; species Strongylocentrotus droebachiensis. Next base: position 33,705 of record JAVYIG010008248.1, on the reverse strand, counting down.
TTTGTTTCTCTCATGGTCTGTGAGAGATATAGGGTAGTCCCATATACATCTTTCTGTGTATAGTGCTTGTAACTTTACAAAGAATGGGCCAAATTTCTTATCATTTTGATGATTCCAGAACCTTGCAGATGCTAGATGCTATATGATCAACCTTTTCTGATCGATTCCACAACGTTTCTTTCACAATGCAATCGCATGACCATAACTGGTCTTTACCTTTAAGAAAGATATAAAGCAAGAAAATGTACAGTTTCTCAGCACGATATGGGCATCGCCATTTTCTTGATAAGTGACTTACTATGGGAAGATTATCAAGTAAATGTAATCAAATTTATGAATGCTTCCTTCCCATGTATGTGTGGGGATGAAGTATTTTATTCAACTGCTTTTATCCTTTGTACTACAATTGCCAAAATGCAAATTTCATAAATGGGTGAAGGTTTCACATAAATTAAATATAGATTTGTCAACGGTTATATTTTAGTATTAATAAATAAATGAGTTACAATTGTTCCCCTAGCCTGTTATATATTTTTCACTAAATATATTTTTACCTTCCCAGTTTAGATTTTCCTCATTGAAAAGCAAAGATTTTGCTATTGATTAAAAAATGGTGGCAAATAAAGCGTGGTACATGTCTACATTTCTCTTCTTTCTTTTCTTTCTTTTCATGAGAATATCTTCATTTATATATCTCTTGTACAATTTTGTAGGGAATATTTTACATCAAAAGGCAATAATACCTACACTTATTCTATGGGGGTGAGGTTTCCTATAAGTGTCTATTATTGTGTTGTAACCCCTACTGTACATTCATTTAAGCACCTATCTTCATACTTTGTAAGTTTAGTTCATTTGCTGATGAGCCTTTAGGCAAAACAGACAGTGGAAGAATAAACTACTCCAGCCTACACTACACAAGCTCCTACAGTTGACCACTCTCAGTACATGCAGCCCCATGCACATATACCCACTTGATTTTATTTAGCTACATGTACTGATAACATTTATTTAATGGTACAAGTTATCATGTTTTGAGAAGTTTCACGCTATCTGGTTTACGCAGTGTTGGGTTAGGTCACCCTACATTACGTTGAAATACCACTGTTAAACATGACAGTGATTGTACCTGACACAGATGTTATTATCAAATAAATGCACGATTCTCCAGCCTTAATTGATATGTTATATGTTGATGGTAGTAATAGGGAGTTTTCGCAAGCTCAACGCTGACGGAGAATCTGCGGTTCGTGTTCAAAATCGAGAAGCTACTATTATTATAATAACAGCGGATTGACCGCTGAGATTCTGAAATCCAGAACGGTTTTTGGTGAATCATCAGCCAATCAGCGAGTTTGTACCATGCGGGATCACATCAGTGAAAAAGAAGGATGACGAATTTCAACGCGAACGGCTCTCCGGGATAGTTTCTTCACTATAACAACATGAATATGGATATAACATGAATTGTTTTAAAACTGGATGATGAATTGTTGAAATATGATAAAAAACCGTTTTGTGGCTTGGCTGAGACAAGTTGTGCTAGTCGTGTAGTCTTGTCTGTACTGTATTGCGTGGCAGGACATTGGCATTGCAATTCAATACCTCCGTATTATATGTACGCGTTCACCGAAAAGCGAAACCGCTTATTGAAACGAGGGTGGTCTGTGTGCGACGGCCGTAACCCTGATTGCTCCCGCGTCGTAGAGGGTTTGTCCGTCGCTGAGCAAAAACTCGCTTAATACACAATAAGAGAGGAAAGAGTAGTGTGGATACATTGAAGTTTAGTCAGCCATTTATTCTGGAGAAGCGGTATCGTTTTAGTATCGATAATTGACACACGTATTACATCCCCCTTTCTCTGAAATAAGTTCGGAACATTACAAATCGCCTTTGGATGGAGTTTCTTTTCTCTCATCATAGAAGTAAATGAGAACATTATCAGTAGTAATAAGGCAACAGCGAACATGGTTACACTACATGTTGTTTAAATTTACAATTACTGTTCCTAGACATTGAGTATTTCTCTCAGTTCAAAGTGACAAACAGTAAAGCAACATTTGTTTAGTAGCTGCAAAATATTACTTTTCCTTTTTATAAATATATCTTCTACACTGTAAAAAAATAATAGTCGAAATAACTCAATAAAATTGAGGAAAAGAATTGCCTTATTTTTATTAAGTAAATATTACCTACGGCATCTTAAGTAGAATTTACTTATTTTGCTGAATAAATTTTTACTCAGTTAAATCGAGTTACATTAACGTAAATAATTTAAGTATTGTAATCATTTTAGATAATTAAAAAAAAGCTATGATAGGATTACATATTGCACGATTTGGTACCCATCTAATCTAACAAGTAACATCCACTAATCATTCACTACTTCTATTTAAGATTTAACCGTATATATATATCTACCACCATCACAAACTATTACATACGCTTCAATTCGACACATATTGAAAGGCTCCAAATTTTATATATACTTGATCGTAGCATCTTAAAAGGAAAATTGGTTGACAATTTCCTGAAATATCAAGTTTTGATTTGTTTTGAACTGGGTAACAATTAAAAATTGTCTTGTCTTTGCTTAGCCATGTTAAATGAATTAGTAAATGTTTGAAAGTCCTTAAATTTTCATTCAACCACAAAAAAGAATTGTTTTATTTAAAAAAGAGTTTAATTTGGTCTTAATGAATATTCATAAATTATGTAAATATTTCTATTACGCACTGCATCGGTCCTTACTTTAAAAAGATAAGAATAATCAACATAAATTGTTTGAGTAATACGTATAATTTCTGATTTTGAGTTAAAATTACTAAATTAATACAAGCTGAAATTACTTAAAGTTCTTATGTATTTGATTTTACTTAAATATTCCACGTATGTTCTACTAAATTGAAAGTTTGAGTTAGCAAGACTTAAATTTAGTGCGTAAGTGGCAAAACTAATGTTTTCAAGTAAATTCTACATGGAAAATATACGTAAAAATTACCAATGAACAATTTTTTTTTACAGTGTAGTTGCCTCATTTAAACAATAAACTCATGTTCGTACCATACAACACTTGTTTTTAAAAATCTTGCCTGTAATGACAACTACCAATGCACAACTCCTTCATATTAACTATTCTGCATGTATATTAGTGCTGTAGCCGAACCGCCGAACCGAACGGAAGTTCGCCGAACATGGCACTTCCGAACCGAACCGAACCGAACCGAACCGAACGCAAAGGCCTGGTTCGGATGTTCGGCAGAAAATTTTGAACGTTTTTGCAAGCTAATAAACTTGTCATTTTGTACCTAATATTCATGTCATGATTGCTCATTTTATATTTACTTTTTTCCCATTTTCCGCCTTTGTGATTTATGCCTATCCAGTGGTGGGCGCAACTTTTCACTGGCGCCATTTAAATCCCAAATCCTGACCACGCTACGTCGCGATCGCAAGCCATAAACAAGAATACATGTGCGTGATCAAAACAAGTTCAGCTTAAACCGTTTATGCTCAAACCCATTCAACAAAAAATTAACCACATCGGACAAATTTTACAATATAAACAATGAAATAAATATATATTATAGTATGGTATTTATTTATTCAGGAAAAATAGAGATTTTATATTTTTCCTATTAAAAATAAAAACTTATAAAAAATAGTTATTGACGAGACTGAGTCTCTATTCAAGGTGGCACCTTTCATGACTCCAACATTAGACAACAGCCGTCTCGGAAAATCTTTAAAAAATATCATTTATTGACAAATTGAAAACATGATTCTTTTAAAATTGAAAATAAAACACGATTCAAGACGGAAATACGAATGTAAGTAGTATTTTTCTTCACAAATAATTACGTTTAGAGCAGTTTTTTAATGTGAAATCAGTGGCGGATCTAGGGGGGGGGGGTTGGGGGGGTTGCAACCCCCCAAAAAAAAAAATCCGGGGACCATTTTTTTAAATCTTATCGCAAGAAAACGCCATTTTCACACACAGATTTTCAAAAATTTTCCCTACTGTGGGAGGGGGGACACCCCCCTCCCACACCCTCCCCCCTCGCTCGCTCCGCTCGCTTGGACTCGGTCGCTACGCTCCCTCGCATACCACCCCAACCCCCCCTTTATAAAAAGCTGGATCCGCCCCTGGAAATACGTGCTGGTCGGAAGTAGTGTGCAGAAGTCCTCCGTGCTGGTCGGGCCCGGCCCGCCCAGTGCCGACCGCCGTGGCTATAATGCTGCTTGCTATTATATTCCCAAACCCGGAACCGAACCAAGTTCAGGTGAAAAATTGCCGAACTCTGCCGAACCGAACCGAACACGAACATGACTTACAGCACTAATGTATATTATCCTTTTCTTCTCCTTTTTCTTCGTAAAACATCACCATTAGGCAAATATAATGGATAACCTCAATAACTGTCAAACGCATTAAACAACAGTATACGTTTCATAATGTGAATAAAACCAAGCACCGACTTGAGCTTCAATAAAATAAAACCAAAACTTTGGCTCATCTGCCCAATTACTCTATGTATTTCTTTTGTGCAGACACATGCGTGCCTTTCAATACTGATATCCACTGGGCTTTCGTATTTTGCGCCCGGATCGCGTGGTCATTGGGATGAATGTATGTTGTCGTTGTCGTGGTCATGTTCATTTTTATCTAGATTGTTCTCACTACTACCGGTAGCTACATTTTGTGTTGTAAATGTACAGTCATCTGCAAAGTGTACACGTCTAGCGAATGATGGTGTACCGTATGTTGTGATGTATTATGTTGGGAACCGGGGTAAAATGCAATAACTCATTTAAAATTTATTGCATTTTCTTTGTTTTTTTATTTATAGAAACTGCCCCCTATCCTAGCCCCCGCTGCGTACAGTCATGGTTCAGTGACAAAGCAATGGCCTCGTAACTGTGAGGCCCCGAGATCAAAACCGTGTCGATGTGCTATATTAGTGCCCTTTTGTGGGGCATTAGTCCCCATTACTGTCATTGATGACTTAATGGCGTAGGTCCCCTAGTTGATAAGCATAGTAGCATACACATGCTTTAGCAGTCACGCAAAACACACATTGTAAAATTATTATTCAATAAAATCTGAGAATGTATACTATTATCTAATTTTTTTTTCTTTAAATTCCATAAATTGGGGTAAAACAAAAATATTCCAACTATATGAGCGACAGTGTACATACAAAGAGCTTATTTTAAAGAGGCACTAGATCCATGTGTGTAACTTAAGAAAGAACTCTTTGTTTACCCAATTTTGTTCAGGTGTCTATGGAAAATTGCTATTAAAAGATGCATGTGTTCATAATTTCTCGCGTAATATAGGTTAATAATTTTGTTCAAGGTAAATAGAGGAAAATGTATCTCATTATCTCCATTTGCTATCAAAAGATTTTGCTCCTTTCAAAAATAGCTTTTGAAATGTTTTACACGTAAAGATATAAATAACCAAAGGTATAGATGAAATCAATAAAACAAAATAGATACTGAGTATGAATCAGGGAACAGACTGAAAATTTCGTCTCCTTCATGCTGCCATTTGGACAAAACCGTCTTTCTCTTGTCTTTCTTCATTTTCTATTCCCCCTTCCTTTTCTCTTCCCCCTTCCTTTTTTCTTCTGCCCGTTTCTTCCCCTTTTTTTCTTTTCCCCAGGTAGCAAGCCCATATGGGGATGATCTTGGTCACTTGTGCCATTTGGGCTAAATGGAACCCATATATGTAGCCCATATGGGGCCAATATTTAGTAACCCATATGGGATCTATCTGGGCCAGCCCTTATGGGTCCCAGATGGGAATGAGCTGGGCGTACACATGGGAAGAAAATGAATATGCCCATATGGGTAACACATGGGGAAAATCTGGGTTAACCCGCATGGGATATATCTGGGTTAACCAATATGGGTACCAGATGGGATTAAACTGGGCATACCCATTTTGGCCCAGTTTTGTATGGGTCCCAATGGGTCTCATATGCTTCTTGGGTGCAGATGCCTTAGAGCCCCAGATGGTTTTCCATATATGGGGCCCATGTTTCAGAGAATATGGGACCCATGTGGGTCCAAAATGGGCTTGCTACCTGGGTTATTATCCTTTCTGTCTCTCATTATCTCTCTCTCCCACTCTCTACTTCGTTTTGCACTTTTGCGCTTCGCGCTTAACATTAAGCTCGTTGCTTTTTAAAGGCACACTGCCATACTTGTAGCTACTTGCTCCCTCTATATAGAAAACTTCCCCAATCGGTGCCTGTTGGTCCCCCATGATCCTCTTTTTCTTATGTTAAATGAGAGCTGAGTTAATCAAATAGCCACCTGTCACAGTGACCTCGATGGCTCTCTGTGTGGTCTAATCCCTTCTGGCCCAGTAGTGGTGACGGTCTTTAAAGGGACTGGGTAACATTGTTCAGATGAGAGATAGTGGTGCTAAGGTAGTGACTTCAATGCTAGATGTACAATTAAAGATAATCTGAAAATTTGAGTGAAAACGGATCATTATTCATGGTACAAATTGGGAAAAACTGATCTGATCGATTCCTTAATTCTCCCAACTATATTATTCTACTTCTATTCTGCTACTTGTCAAAGCCTGTTCAGCATCAAGACAAGGACAATTTAATTACATTTTAGGTGAATGTAAATCGTCACAAAGCAATAAAATGGCTTTACATTCCATTCCAGACAGTTAAGTGTTGACAGATTTTTATAGCCTGTTTTATGTATTTTTCTCATGGAAAAACGGTTGGGAAAATTCAAAAATGGTTGGGAGAATTTACTGTTAATCACTGTTAGAGGGTGCCTCACATCGACGCCTTCAAAGAAAACCATAGATATCTTTGTGGTTTGAGAATTTGTTCAGGATTTTTTTGCATGTCAGAGGGTTAGTATAGTAGAAGGAATATAGTAAGTAACATTTTACACAAAAATTAAGGAATTTTTTTCATCAACCTTCAACAATGTTACCCAGTCACTTTAACACTGCGGCTTTGCATTTGGCGCACTGCATTTCTATGAAGCTGTTGATTGAATAAATTGAATAAATTGATTGATTCCTGATGAAGCCGTATGAGCGAGAATTCAATTTATTCTTGTCTCTTATAAGGTTGTCTTGTTTACTTCGTTTTCTATTTATATATGTATGTATTATGAAACTGAGATAGCAAAATGTGTATATTGATGGTCACCTTGCGAGTAATAACCATTAACTACTCTCATCGGGCTCTCATCATTAATTTTCCTCTTCATTTTATTTTGTTTTGATGGTGAATTATTAGGGGGGGGGGGAGATTGTACAGGCCACCCCACCCCCCGGGATCGACACCCATGCTGAGATCCCGTTTACATGACATAAAATTGCCGGGTTGAGCAAGGCTCGCGGATTCAACCCCCGAGCCGAGTCACTGTGTAAACATGGTATGTGTCGCGCTTATTGTGCGCCAATTTAAGACAATGGGTTATGTAAATGAAGGTTTAAACCTCCTTTGTAAATTGGGGCTTATATGGGAGAGCAGATTTGTTTTACTGCTGCTTTGACAAAAGACTTAACTCCGTTTCGTTGACAATCAGCCATGCATGAAGACTCTCGTCTACGGCTGATTGTCAACGAAACGGAGTTAAGTCTTTTTTTAATTTCGTTTATTGATACGGCAGGCAGCCAGTGAAAACGAATTCGTTTAATAAAATTATGGAAATGCAAGCACTACTTTAAACAAACAGAACTTTGTCATTCCTCGCTCATTTTTCCTGATTGAGGTGTCATATGAAAGGGCAGAAACTCAACTTTCTAGAAATGTGAATGTTTCTTCGAAATTCAGATACCGCCTGCCAAATGTCTTTTTGGTTTCCTTCCTTCAAATTGCTTTTAATCACTCATGCGTGAAATATGCATCATCTGAGTAGCATCACATGAAAGAGGAGACTCTAAGCTTTCCAAATATGTATCATTCATTAATTATAGTTGTGATTAAGTTATGATAGAACATCGATACTTCTCGGTTTCGTTTTTTCTGGGACGCACTGTATAATTAATTTATATGCCGTAGCGTTTTCGGATTCGATATGTGAAATTTATTTTACTCTCTTGTTGGATAAGAATATAGCCTTTCTTTTTCTCGAAAAGGGCAGTTAGAGCGGAAGGCAATTGGCAGTGGTAAAGACGAAACATAAACAGTGCAGTCTGTAAAATCTGAAATGTTAAGGGTATTCAATATGATAAACAAGGGTGCGCTGTGCTGTCTGTAGCGAGAACCAGTATAAATACGGATTGCCTTTATAATTGGGTCGTTCAGACATTTGTAATTTGCCCATATAAAGAAACAGTATGTAATACATGGTAGTAACATAGTATAGAGATAATGACTGCTATGAGAGGGATAGTTGTTTTTATAGGCTCAAGGAGACGTTACATCCTGTTATCAACCCGATGCGTGCCGGGGGTGATGGCAGGATATAACGTCCCCGAGAGCCTAGAAAAACAAATATGCCTCGAATATTCAAGTAGTCTTTATATCTTTTATATAACAAATTCACAAAAACATCTACAAAGAATTCTTACCTTTGGGCAATTCCACGGTAACGGAAGGACACTCAGACAAGATTTTTGAACTTCAGGTTCATACTAAAAGAACTGTTTTATTAGTATAAGATGTGAAACAGTACAGATATAATACCTATATAAGTGCCTTTAATTCTCCCCCAAAAAATTGTCATTATAGTTAAGTAGTTTAAGAATGTGCATATTAATTATCTCGGTAACGGAAGGACATAAAAATGGACATGGTTTTTCCAGTTAATTAGTGTTTATCCAAACTTTGTGAAGTTGATGAAGCTTTCCACTTGACTGAAACACATTTTGTTCCCCATAGTTTAATACATACTAATAAAACATTTCTTTTAGTATGAACCTGAAGTTCAAAAATCTTGTCTGAGTGTCCTTCCGTTACCGTGGAATTGCCCCTTTTCCTTTTCTTGAGTAAAGATTGGTTAAAACATCACAGAAAATCTGAGACACTGTCTTTTAATCTTCGCTGGAAAGATGACTGAATGTTACAATCATTTGGGAATCGCAGAAAAGAATTACTGTATGGTAACTGCCCTCGCACAAAGTAAGGTTAAACACGTTAACCAACAGGGATCTCATCAAAATTTGACCATTTTTCCCGGTGCCCGGAATCTTTCGGGGATCTCACTCATGAACTATGAATCGTTAATACTGGCATTGTTCGTTTCTTTTAATACGGGAATGGTTAAAATCACGACTCCAATTTCGACCAATCAGATGACTAGATTTCTAAAGAGAGGTATATAATATATTATACAGCATGAATACAACGTTTAATGGTAGGTACTATTACAATTTAGACAGAACACCAACATTGAATGAAATGGTTTTAGATATACATGCAGATATATTTACACATTTAAAAATAAATGTTGCAATGAAGAACAGGAAGTGAGCTTCAAATACATATGGACTGACCTGTTTGGTCCAGGGTTGGTTCCAACATCACCAGATCTCATCAGGAGAATCATGAGCAGAAAGAGAAGGCAGAATCCATCCATGGTGCAAGATGTCCTTCCCATTCGACATAAACTCAGTCTGCTGGAAAAGTACATGAACGAAAACCCGAGCAAGACAGCCTGTAATTGACAAAAAAGGGGGATTGTTTTAACTATGCAAATTACTCATATTAGTGACATGCATGTACAGTATATATGAAATAGTTCGCTTTTTACACTCTTTACCCCCTCATCCAAATATTTGCCTCTTGACTTGACACTTCCGATTAAATACTGAACTTTATTCAAAGATAAAAGGGGCTGAAATATATTTTGAAGAGCTTATATCCGGGAAGGGGGGGGGGGGGGGTGTACCCATCTGTGCTGCAGAGAGACAAAAAACACAGGATTTATAAGTTAAAGATAAATATCATGTTGGGACTTAACATAAAGACTGGTGAAAATTGAAACAAAATCAGAGCATGCAACGAGATAGATCTCCAGTCCATTGTAGATCGTGTACACCAGTGGAGCTCAAACTTTGGCCTCAAAGTCAATATTGCCAAGACAGAGGTCCAGGTCATCAGCAAACAGCAGCAATACATTAACATGAGCATAGGTGGAACGAAACTACTACAGGTGGAAAAGTTTGTTTACCTGGGAGGTACCATCACTCAATCAGGAAAATGTACAGAGGACATAAAGAATAGGATTGGAAAAGCCCTGGGTGCTGTTCAAAGTCTTCACAGCATATTGACAGCCAAAGACATTAGAGATGTCACAAGACTTGAACTATATAAAGTACTCATCCATCCATCCTTATGTATGGATCAGAAACATGGACACTGAAAAAAGAAGATGAAAACAGGCTCCTTACCTTTGAAATGATCTGCCTCCAAAAAATCTTGGGTGTAACCAGACCAGATAAAATAAGAAACACAACAATACGGAAAACTCTAGTACTGGATGAAACCATTCTGGACAAGATAGCCAAAAAACGACTGCGATTCTTTGGCCACGTCAACAGGATGAGACCATCACGAAACCCAAAGATACTCCTAACTTCTAATATTCATGGTGAAAGACCTCAGGGCAGACCAGCCAAAAAATGGCTTGATTGTGTAAAGGCTGATAGTGCTACTAGATATCTGGGATCCCTCACAGAAGCGACCAGAACGTCACAAGATAGGAAGATCTGGCTTGAGGTCATGAAGCAGAAGCCATCACACATCTCCCAGATGTTGCGGAAGGCTTAGCTCAAGGTAGGTCAAGGAATGTCTGAAATATGAGATTACTGTGAATCTGAAGTTGAATATTTCTTCAGTGGATGGTGACATGTGTGCGAAAAAATAACATTTATTCCCCTCTTATTCTTCACTGAGGGACTGCTCAAAATATATTATGGATAACACATCATCAATTCAATTTATGTCCATTCTCGTAAAAAACATTATACAATACATTCATATGGCTCCGGTTAGTCTCATTTCACAACGCCCCCTATCGTCAGAGCATGATCTGAGTCGGCAGCCTAACATGTTAGCCTATGGACGTTTTTTAAAAAAATCGTTAAAAATTCATTTTTTGTTTAAACGAAAAGCACATCCACCCCGACGTACGTTATCACTAGCTCTTTCATTGGAGCCCTCATGTCTCATTGAATTTTGAAAGTTCACCCACCGTAATTTTTCAAAATAGGTTGCAAGCTCGTCATTGCCTATAATACACGTGTGAAACAAGTCTAACTTTGGACTCAGTTTACCAAGCGATTTGAAGGTTATAGGTCGAGCACACGAAACATAAAAAGCATGAATTATCATAGATCACTTCTGCCTATTTCATTATGTCCATTTCATCCAACCCCCCACCGTAATTTTTCCATTTAGTAAAAGCAAACATTTTGCCGAGTTTAGCAAAAACATGAATATTCATGAACGGTCAGACAATACAGCCTTTATAGTACGTAACGTATAGTGAATGGAATGGGCGATGATCCGTTCAGGAGGCAGAGGTCAGTGGTTTGTGCTGGCAATGTTCACGCGAGCGAAAATGAGACAATCGGAGCAATATGTATACATATAAGAATATATATAAATAACACAAAGAATATGGAGGAGCCAACAGAGGCCATTTGCCTTTCAAAGGCTGGGCTCCAATGTCCGCAGATAATTATACAAGTAAAGAGAAATAAAACAATGGGTAGTAAATAAATAAAAAAATGAATACATGCTAATCAAACAACATAGAAATTCCTTCAATAGATAATTTTTGTATTTTCGTTTAAATGAGGCAAGAAATGGGCACATTTTTATATCGGTAGGTATTCTATTCCAAGTAATTACTCCGGAATACTTCACTGATCTACATGAAGTATGGTATTTTAACAATGGAATATAGAAATCATTAACATGTCTTGTGTAATGTGGATGAACATCCTTTGTTATTTTGAACATATTCGAAAATAGAAAGTGGCATATTATTATTGTACATGTACATAAATGATCCAATTTGCAATTCATGTATTTGAAATATGGTTAGTACATTTAATTTCCTAAAAAGCGATTCAGATTGAGTTCCGGGGTGAGAGTTTGTAATTGCACGTAGTGCTCTTTTCTTTAAAACATAAACTTGATTCAGTAAACTTTTTGCACAATGTCCCCATATCAAAGTACAATAGGAAAGACGAGGAAGAATGATAGCATTATAGATATTAATCAATATATTTAGAGGAATAAAGTGTTGTATTTTATATAGTACACCTATTGCACATGAAATCTTCCGCCGGGTATTACTGATATGTGGAGCCTCCAATAAGTGTCACTCCAAGAAATACATTATTAGAAACTTGTAATATATTATAGATTTTTATTATAATGTCACATATTTGTTTGCTCTGAAAGTTTTTTGGGAATTTATAAGTAATTTGTTAGCCCAAAACCACAACACAAATTTGGGTATTTCTGAAGTTATTATGGTTAATATTTCATTAATGTTTTTACCTGACGCAAAGAGGTTTGTGTCATCTGCAAATATGATTGGGCAAAGGTTTGGGCTTACATATTGAATGTCATTAACATATAAGAGACAAATTTATGGGCCTAAAAATTGACCCTTACGGAATACCTCCAGTGAGTGTTAATAATATGGAGTTAACACCATCTATATACACAAATTGTTTTCTGTTAAATAAATAGCTATGTATCAATTCTAAAGAAATTCTTCTGATACCATAACATTTCAACTTACGTAATAGTCTGGCAGCCAAACCCGGATTTGGGGCCTAACCTTGTTTTGGTGGAATAAGTTTTTTTTTAATGGATTCTGATTGTCTAGATATCCACTGTGAACAAGCAAAAAACTGGAGCTCTGTCAGCCTTGAGCAATTTGAGATATAGGCAAAAACAAAATGGCCGCCAAAATGGCGTTTTCTGCTCTAAAAATTGTGAAAATGTATACTTTGTCATGTTTTATTGCTGCATTTAGAGCCCTTTTCTGATTTTCTTTACCAGATATGATATATATGATACATATTTTGATAATTCTTAATATTATTTTAGATGGCAGAGCAATTTATACATTATTTATACAGGGTGATTCATACAAAAAAAGTGTACAAGAGATTGGCTGTTTGCGATTTCTTTGTCATGTTTTATTGCTGCATTTAGAACCCTTTTCTGATTTTCTTTACCAGATATGATATATATGATACATATTTTGATATTCTTATTATTATTTTAGATGGCAGAGCAATTTATACATTATTTATACAGGGTGATTCATAAAAAAGTGTACAAGAGATTGGCTGTTTGCGATTTCTACTTCGATAACAAGCAATCGATGTATGCACACTCTGGCAACATATTTTGCAATGTATATAAGCTGCATTTTAATTTGTTGTTGTTGTTGTTGTTTTAGTTTTAAGGGCGTGTGTCATTCAATTATGAATATTTACGTGAAGCTAATTGATGTAGCCTATCATCATATCGCCTTTAGCAATTTGTGATTATAATGAAAAACAAAATGGCCGCCAAAATGGCGTTTTCTGCTCTAAGAATATGTGCAAATGTATACTTTGTCATGTTTTATTGCTGCATTAAGAACCTTTTTCTGATTTTTGTTTAACTAGATATAATATATATAATATATATTTTGATAATTCTGAACGTGGTTATAGATGGTAGAGCAATTGATACATTTATACAGGGTGATTCATAAAAAAGTGTACATTTCTACTTCGATAACGAGCAATCAATGTATACACATATACACTGCATTTTAATTAAAGCTAATTCATGTAGCCTATCATCTCAAAGCAAATGTATTTGTAGAAATACCCTGTTGAACATACACACATCTATGATGAACTGCTACGATTCAAGAAGTCTGCAGCTGTAGCGGCAGGGGAAAACACTGAACTGACAGCATTATCAAGTGCTGAATATGGTCTTGTTCAGATCGTAGTTGACAACTTTAATGCAGATGTTTCATCTCAGAACGGTAAATTGTGAACACATTCCCTTGCAGTTCTCATGACCCAGCCAGATACAAGCATGCACCATGATGATCAGCAAGAGATTTCACAACTGAAGAAGGCTGAGATGTCTAGAGATATTGACTACAAGCTTGACATCATGTGATACGATGGTCCAAGGGAAGCAGATATGCCACCTGTCAAGAACCAAGTTCCACCACTTAGTGTTCTCGCTCATATGGTTTCTCGACAGAGACCTAATGAGTGTTACCTCAGGTTCTTGACAGATGTTGTGCAGCGTGATAACTGTCCAGAATTCAATGGATATAATACGCATTTGTGTCGCAATCAAGGAGAAGCCACAGCAGACTTGTGGAAGACGTTTTAACTCTGAGAGACAAGTCGGCTAGTTCTAACACAGTGCACAATGAAGAGGCTCCAGGAAGGATATCTGCAGACCAAGGTGACAGAGACTGGTTGCGCAGAAAACTGGATGTGAGCGTCAATCCAATGGACCCAAAGAAGCACCCAGCGAACATTGTCAATGTGGTCAATGGGCAGATCGCTCCTGAATCAGTGAATGTTGACAGAGCAGTTGAAACTGGTGCTCAGCAAATGGGGGAGTTTGAACGGAAATTGCCGGGAGGTTTCTACGACACAATTTCGAAGAAAGTTCAAACCATGGCTGTCATGAAGAAATTAATTGACATACCCGATTCCAAGGTATACGATACCAAGTTGATACAGTCTCGCGTGATAGGTCTACAAGCAAGTTCCAGAGATGTTGAATTTCATGATGTAATGTCATGGGAGCTGTCGCCAGTTCCTACAGCTATTTTTGATGAGTCTGGAGATATCGAAGTCCAAGGTCGCTTTGAAGAACCAGAGACAAAGGTTGAAGTATCAGCTAGACACGCGACACTTGAAGAAACGTGTAGAGTGGTCGATGGCTGTGCTCTCCTTTGGATTCCCAATTGGCCTTCATCACCACTAACACGAGAACCAACAGTGGTGGACTTTGTATCAAAATTCAAAGGCAAGATTGAAGAATGACTGAAATCCGGTGATGTGTATTTGGTCTTTGACGGGTACCGGTACAATGATTACAGCAACAAGTGTGCAACCAGGATATCGAGAGGCAAGAGTGGTTGCAGGGTTTTCCAACCGTGTCCAACTTCACCCCTTCCGTCCCAGAAACTGACTCTGACAGTCACAGAGAACAAGAAACATTTGATTAACATCATTTGTCAACATCTGCAAGGCGATGCAGGTTTCATCATAAAACACAAGCTTGTGATCACCAGCCAAGATGGCACTCCTGTTCTATTAGGTCCAGGTGGTGTTCCAATCCAACGGCACGATATGGCCACATCTCATGAGGAGGCTGATGTGATTATTGTGCAGCAGGCTATCATGCTTGCAGATGAAGGACGATCCATCAGGGTGCCTGCAGACGACACAGATGTCTATGTTCTTCTGCTTCATTTCTAC
Organism: Strongylocentrotus droebachiensis; assembly: GCA_035222895.1. Taxonomy (NCBI): domain Eukaryota; kingdom Metazoa; phylum Echinodermata; class Echinoidea; order Camarodonta; family Strongylocentrotidae; genus Strongylocentrotus; species Strongylocentrotus droebachiensis. The sequence continues at coordinate 18,236 of JAVYIG010008248.1, read as the reverse complement.
CAAAAGTAAGGCCTTCAGTCACCCTTGATAATGGAGTCGCCCATCAGAGACAGATCTGTAATCGATATACATGCCACAGTGGACAGACACAGAGACATCATCCCTTCTATGCTAGCAGGTCACCCATTGACATGTTGTGATACTGTTGGTGCACATTTTGGAGTTGGCAAAGGAACTTTGCTAAAAAGTGCTGCGGCAGAAAAATGGGTTCCCATTGCCATCGATTGGAGACATACATGCAGATATGGCCGACGTGATGATGCTATGGGCAACCCAATGCTACAACACTGGCAAATGCCTGACTGAATGTGTGGACTAGACGGGTCGGGAAAAGCAGGAGCTACCAACACTCCAAATCTTGCTGCAATGCCACCAACAACTGAAGCAACAAAGTCACTCATCCTGGTAACCACTCCACCAAATGTGAAACTTGCACCTGCAAACATACCGAGACTTATACATTGCAATTGTGCAAGTGACAACACATGCAAATCATCAGGATGTGGATGCAACAAAGCCAAATTAGCGTGCACAATGTTCTGTGCGTGTCATGCATCCGTGCGATGTCTAAAAGTATATTATCATTTTGGTGGCCATTTTGTTTTTTCTCATTATTTAAGTTAGTCATTATTGACAAATGAGTATGACATTTGGTACACTTAGGTATTCTAGGAATTGAAAACACAGAATAAAAATAAATGTGATTCTAAGCTTAACAGCTGGCATTTATCCGCCATTTTGAATATGCAAATTAGCAACAATTACAATGGAAAGTATGCTAATTAGGTCATCTATGGTCATCTATGTTAATGTATGAGTGTATGAATTGAGTGGTTTTACAAAATATTATCATCAGCTGATGGTACAGTACTCATTTTTGAATTGTGTGCACAAGGTACCTTTGAATGGTTTAAGACCAAATTTAAAGGTACCGCGTGTACACAATTCCTTCGACCAAGGAATTGAACCTGTGCATCATCTGTTTTATAAAATGGGGCCCTAAAAATCATCAAAAATACAAAAATCTGTTATTTTACATATTTACCGGGTGCATGGCAAATCATGCTTTCCGGTAAATACTGGAAAGCATGATTTTGCCATAGCCATGCTTTCCACTAATTACCGGAAAGCATGATTTCCAAACCAAACCGCTTCTTTCATTTTTCTGATTTCTTTCACAGCACTTGTCTTTTAAGGTTGGGATTTCTTTTTAGCAGTAAGGCTACAGGCTCAAGGACAAATCGCCGTGGGCCTGGCAGAAGGGCGCGAATGACTGTGCGCATAAAAAATCCAGTTTAGAAAACAACGATGTTGAAGATTTCTGAATTAATTACAGTACAAACAGCTTTTTAATTTCATCCAATGATAAAATACCTCTTCAAGTTCAAGAATCACCAACTTCCATATTATTAAAAAAGAACTAACCAATTTATGTACCATATCATTGCCTCTTGGGGGGGGGGGGGGGGAACTTTAATTACAACTTGAATTTAGCTTGCTCTTCATTTGCATTCCTTACAGTACCACCATTATGAAAGATATAACATTTCTTTTTATATGCTATTTTTTTGCAAAAAAAATTATTTAATATTCATGGAACATTTATTTTCTATTGATATATTCATAGAATGTGTCTATCCATATTTATTCTATCTCTGATCTGAATTACAATATTAAATATATTTGTTTTGTACTATTTATTATCATTGGCCTTTGTATATATTTATTTAAGTCATTCAATGGCATTCCTTTATTCAAATCTTGATTATTTGTAATTTGTAAGCACTGAAATCGTAAACAGAGAGAGAGAAAGAGAGAGAGAGAGAGAAAGACAAAGAGTGAGACAAAGAGAGACAGGAACAAAGAAAGAAAGAAAGACAGACAGCCAAAAAAGTCTTTCATGATTAGATTGTGCTTAAAACCCCATCAGGATTGTTTTTTCCTCTTTATAAGATGCAGTTTTTTGTACTGCAACCTTACAAATCTCAAAATGTGTGCTCGCTCGCAAAAAAATATTATAACTATCACAAACAACTGCAAAGTACATGTATGATGCATGTTTTTTTGCGCAACTGCTAAAGCATGTGTATGCTACTATGCTTATCATCTAGGGGGCCTACGCCCTTCACAAAATACCGCCCGGTATCCAACAGAAAAAAATCTTCTGTGTGCCCATGCCTTGAGCCATAATGCATTGCCGTACATAGGAATTTTTTTTACGTTGGGGACCGGGGTAAAATGCAATCAATTATTGATAATTATTGCATTTCCTTTTTTATTTTTCATTTGTGGGAACTGCCTTCTACCCTAGCCCCTGCTGTGTACAGTCATGGTTTAGTGGCAAAGCAATGGCCTCTTAACTGTGAGGCCCCAGGATCAAAACCGTGTCGATGTGCTATATTACTATTAGTGCCCTTTTGTGGGGCATTAATCCTCTTTACTGTCATTTATGGCTTAAGGGCGTAGGTCCTCTAGTTGATAAGCATAGTAGTATACACATGCTTTAGCAGTCACGCAAAACAAACGCTGGCAAATTATTTCTCAATGAAATCTGGGAATGTAAACTATTATCTAAATCTATTAGGAATAAATCATTGTCAAAATAATCCATAAATTGGGGTAAAAAAAAAATATTCCTACCGAGCAACAGTGTATGTTTCGCTTGGAGTGTTCCCTTTGTAGGTTCCCCTTTTTTCTCTCCAGAAAATTCCCCTGGACACCCTTTTTGGTGTCCCCCTTCTTTGAGAGACGCTCCGCTGCCCCTGCATTGATATCTTTTAAACCAAGTTCATTTCATCTCGAAAGGTTTTATGCTTCCACGTTACATGTTGTCATAGGCCAAAGTCCGCCAAACGATATCATCAGATTCCACTTATAATATCATACGAACAACTACCCAAAGAACAAATATATACTTTGATCTGAAAGATTGATATATTTATCACACGTTATCTTATTGAAAATGCAGGAGCTTTCAATAATTAATGATTATCTCAGCTACTGAAATAAATTATTTATTCTCATAACTTGAAATGACTGTGTGTCTATCAAAACAACACCGGGCATTGTTTTCGTCAATTCTTTGTGTTTCGTTCTTGTATCGAACAAGAATCTTTTTAGATTGCGAGTGCGAAATTACTGATCATCTATTTAATATTGTTTGATACAGTTCTGCCCTATTAACTTCAATGTAATAGTAACAATAATGAAAATAATAATAATGATAACAATAATAATGATAAAAATAATCTAAGAAGTGCAGCTAACAACTAAATTATTCTTACCCCTTTTAAATTTCATGTTTTGTTTTGTTTTTTTGGTACTCAAGAAGGAAAGATGGCCTGGTTGAATTAGGCCCTTTGTTGAATTCTTTGCGATGTAAGATTGAATATGTCCCATATTCAAGAAACATAACTCGAGAAAAATGCTTTTTTTTTCTTCCACGTACTTAAAAATGTACAAAACTTGGTTAGGGCATGAATAATATAAACCTACGAAATAGGCGCTAAATGCATCAACGAATTAAATTATAACCCGGGTCCCATTTATTTAACCAGCCAAGATCATTCAAGGAATGAAATCCTACCACGTTCACATTTACTACACCTGGATGGAGAGCAATGGAGATTAATGTCTTGCCAAAGACGGGACTCGAACCGCAAACTATGTGATCCACATTCCTCTGACATATCCACTTGTCCACGACACCTCTAGTACGGTTATAATATTGAGTACAATCACCAGCATGTGACAAAATAACGGTTTCAGATGTGCGTTTATAGGTATCCGAGTCGAAAGAAGGATTATGTTAAGTTCACACTATTGACAATTACTTCAATTTCTGCAAAAATGATTAAGTTGATATTTTACACATTTGACAGATTAAACAGCAAAAGTGGATTCATGGGAATGATGTAAATTTTTCAGGACCAATTTTCTCTAACATAAATTATTTTCCCCCTTTATTGTTTTCAGGACCAATTTTCTCTAACATAAATTATTTTCCCCCTTTATTTCTTTGAGTAATATATGAACACAATCAAATTCATGTGCTTTCTGTTCATTTTCATTGTCAGTTTATAGAATTTCAGATTTCTTGTTTAAGTCAATCTATCTTTGTCAATATCTTTGGTGGGCAAATATTTCCAAGATACAGGTAATTTTACGTTTCAAAAAATATAATATTGTGAGGCGCAAAGGGCTCAGTGGTAGAGCAGTGGTCTCGTAACCGGGAGGTCCCGGTTTAAAAACAATTTGATGCGCTAGTGCCCTATGGTAAGGCATTAATCCTCATTCAAGTCCTTCAGAGAGGACTTAAACACCGTCGCACAGTGTGCCAGGGAGGAACCAAGGTGCGCTAAAACTCATTTTTGGGAATTTATTTTTACAAATCCAGGGGAAATTTTTGAATTTCCAGAGATTTCCGCTTAAATCTTATTACCAACATTTCTCTGATGTCTAAGCATTAAGTTGATACCAGATTTGGCTACCCTATTCTGCCCATTATTATGTTAGAGCCGTTTTCCTTGCAACATCGCCCCGAAAATGTGTTTATTTTGGTCCGTGGTGTCAGAACAAGTGTCACGTGCCCCCACGCGCCGTTTTTTATGACCGCGAATCCTTTATGATTCAGCCGCGTACCAAAATAAACACATTTTTCGGGGCAAGTTGCAAGGCAAATCGGCTCTAACATAATAAAACGCAAACAAAAACACACCCAAATCTGGTATCAACTTAAAACTGAGACATCAGAACAAATGTTGGTAATAAAATTTAAGCGGAAATCCCTGGAAATCTAAACATTTCCTCTGGATTCATAAAAAACTTGAATAGTTAGTCCATTTTTCAGTGAATTACCCTATAATATATTATGAATAATGTTTTTCTTTCCATTTTCAACTCATTAAAGCAGTAAAATGAACTATCAGGAGTATGTGAGAGAAATTTCATATCAATAACTTAAAAACTTCATGCTAAAATTGAAAGATTTATAAAATAAGTCACTTTTGCACTAAAACTGTGAATATGTACCTTGTTGTTTGAAGGAGTAAATGTATACCCTTCAATTTCAATTTCAATTTCAATTTATTTTCCATCTTTAAAAAAGAACAAATATAACATAGTATTGACACATTCTATTAAAATAACAATATAAACATAAACATGGAGGGATACCCTTAATAAGCAGGTTGCTTGTAAGCAGGGCCCGGTATACAATATAAGATTTATAACTTTGTTACAGAAATATCTAAACATTTGCGAAAATAATAAAACAGCAAATTAAATATAAATTAGGAAATAGTGATCATCTTAACAGCTACTATAAATAGACAGATACAGGTACACGTCCACACACAGACATACAAACACCCTAGCATACACACACTAGCATACACACACAATAAGATAGATGAGATATAGTAAAATATCATAGGGAAGGAATACATAGGGAGAAGGAAAAAGAGAAAGAGAAAGAGAAAGAGAGAGAGAGAAGGAGAGAAGGAGGGGGGGGGGGGGGAGTCAGTATTGCAGAAGAAAAAAATTAGAATGAGTAGGCATGGTGAAAAGCAAAGAGAAAGAGTAAATTGTAGGAGTGGAGAGATCTACTTAGCACGTATTAATATTGGTGAGATACAGTCTTTTTATAGAAAATTTAAATTTTTGACAGAGTAGAGCTTTGTTGAATACTGTGATCAAGGCTGTTCCACAATTTAATATATTTTACACAGAAGGAGTTTGAGGCTATGGAAGTGGAAATCTTAGGTGGATAAAACAATTTACATTGACGAGTGTTGTAATTATGTACAGACGAATTAAGGGTGAACATAATTTCAAATATTTTTGGTAAAAATCCAGACTGGTATTTATACATACAAATAAGAGAGTTCATAGAAATTAATTCAGAGATTGGTAAAATATTTATTTTCTTAAATAATGGCATACTCGGACAGTAATATGGGGATGATGTAATAAGTCTAATTGCTTTTTTCTGAAGTATTATTAATCTAGAAAGATGGCTTTTGAAAGTATGACCCCATACTGAGTTACAGTATGTTAGGTGAGGCAAGATTAAACTATAATATAAAGTAACAAGTATGTTTTGTGGTAATACAAATTTGAGCCTTGATATGATTCCTATACATCTTGATACTTTAGTACAGATACTACTAATATGCGGTTTCCATGAGAGAAATTCGTTGACTGTAATACCTAAAAATTGAACATTATCCACACGTGATATATCATGACCACCAATAGTAATATTATTAAGATCATTCGGGACCCTCCTGTTCCTCGTTCTGAAAATCATAAACTTTGTTTTGTCAAAATTCAATGAGAGTTTGTTGCAACAGAACCAATCATATCTTATATACTAATACCACTAATCGCCGCGGGGGGTCCAAAACGGGACAAAACGGTTCATCAAAAACGTCTTTCCCCGACCGCGCCCGCCTCCGCCGTGGCGCGGGGACGGCGGCACAATTCCACGAGGCCTGTCTCCCGTAACCCGCGTGCCACGTCGACCCCGCGATCGACGTCCATGCCGTTAAACGCGGTTTCGGGGTGCCGGGGAGGACGGGCGGACGAGAGATCGTCGAGCGTGGTGGATTGCAAGGAGGCGACGAACCCGTGAGAGCGAGTCGGCAAGGCGTGCTCCCGCCCTCTGTCTAATTATCAAAGAGAGACGAAGAGACACACATTGGACGAGAATCCACTCGCGTCAACGGGTGTAGCAAATCTTATTGTAACGGGTGTGCCGCGTACCCCGAGTTAGGTCTCTTCCTATAGGATACGCTTTGTAGCATGTAAGAGAAATACACATTAACAGATGACTCACCCGGGTGAGGGGATGTAGGAAATGCACGCTCTCACGGGTTGGGCTTACCCGTGTTATGCGTCTTTCTATAGGATATGCTTTGTAGCATGTAAGAGAAATACACATCAACAGATGACTCACACGGGTGAGGGGATGTAAGAAATGCACGCTCTCACGGGTTGGGCTTATCCGTGTTATGCGTCTTTCTATAGGATATGCTTTGTAGGCCAGCCGGACCTGCTGCGTGTACGATTCGAACGTACGTGTATAATGTATGCGATGATTCTACGCTCACCGTCACACGCACAGCTCAGTCGGTTCGACTCTGATTCTATGATGATTGCCGTGATTTGTATATAGTTTACGTGAATTAGAGGTATGAAAGCAGGACTTACTTTGTGATTATCCTGTCCATGTTTACTGAATTTTGATAATCATTCTTCAAAGTAAAGTTTTCACAAGAAATTCATCGTAACTGACAGTTCAGTTGCAAGCTAGCTGCCGTGAGGCACGGGCAGTGCAGTGCGCCACTGCTGCCGAGCACTGTCGGAACTGTGACTGTGTGTGAGCTGAGCTGAGCTAGAGTAGACTCGACAACATTTTGAAATTGCTCTTATTGCCCCTATTTCAATATAGTGTCGTGACTATAGAGGTATGAAACCTGAGTTTAGATTGTGATTATTCTGTCCATGTATAGTTGTATGCTGAATTTCGATATTCATTTTTCAAAGTAACGTTTTCACAAGAAAATCGGACGGTCATCATGGTCGTTTAAAAACATGATAATACTTTTACTATGAAACAGTTCTTGCATAAAATCAATGCCTTAAAACGTTTTTGAAAGTATGGGGGGAGGGGGTCAGGTAGCTCAAAGCGAGTTGAGTGCAGGCGTGATGTCCACGGGTTCAAAGGGCTGAACCGAACCCCCGAAGGCTCTGGGGTTTTAGGCATTTAATTACGGTCAGATGAGCATATTTTTAATAACTTATTTGTGACACTGGCCAGGTCGATCACTAATTGGCGTGGGGTCCATAGTAGAGTTGCGTACCAACAACGCTGAGAGTATACGTTACTATACCCTGAGGGACGCAAAGGGGTACGCAAGATGGACGCAAACAAATGAATGTTTTAAACAATTCGCGTACTTTCGGCGTAGAAACTTGATGCAGAAAGTACGCTTTTTTTACGTAACACTACGCTACCAAACTAAACAAACTATCCTTAAATGCATTATTGAAAAATTAGCCCAAGAAAAAAGAGCCCCCGAAAGTTGAAAAAGTAGCCCCCGAAAATTTCCCAAAAATTTGATATAGATCGAGCCCCCGAAAAAAAAAAAAAAATTGTTCACTGGATTCTACGCTCACAGTCACACGCACAGTCGAACCAATTTGTGCACTGCATGCAGCTGGCTGCTACATATTGGCACAAACCGTCCGATTTTTCGCGTAAAATCTTTACTTTAAAAATTATTATACAAATTTTGTGAACAATGCCAACAAAATCATAATTCAAGCTTCTGCTTTTTTTACTTTTTTCATGAAAACTACATTGAAATCACAACAATAATAATGCAAATAAATCGTACTTATCGAGATCCTACCTGACATAGTTTTTGTTACGGTGCGCCATTCATGGTCAAACAGATATATTATAAAAATTGTCTACATAAAAATAATCTAATTTTATTTTCGATAGCACATAGGCCTCTATCTATTTAACCCCCCACCCCCGGCCCTCCCCTAGAATCCCGTGGATTTTCCACGGGTCCTCCTAGTCTTATATACTAATACCACTAATCGCCGCGGGGGGTCCAAACGGGTACAAAACGGTTCCTCAAAAACGCCTTTCCCCGACCGCGCCCGCCTCCGCCGTGGCGCGGGGACGGCGGCACAATTCCACGAGGCCTGTCTCCCGTAACCCGCGTGCCACGTCGACCCCGCGATCGACGTCCATGCCGTTAAACGCATTTTCGGGGTGCCGGGGAGGACGGGCGGACGAGAGCACGGCGGGCGTGGAGGATTGCAAGGAGGCGACGAACCCGCGAGAGCGAGTCGGCAAGGCGTGCACCCTCCCTCTGCATGTCTAATCAAAGAGAGACAAAGAGACACACGATGGACGAGAATCCACTCGCATCAACGGGTGTAGCAAATCTTATTGCAACGGGTGCGACGTTCCTCGAATAAGGGATCTTACAATAGGATATTCTTTGTAGACCAGGCGCCCATGGTGTACGTGTATTACGGTCAGGTCACATACATGCACACAGTCGATTCGAGTCGAGGCGATTGCTACAACTGGCGCAAACCATGGACCTATTTTCGCGTAAAATCTTTACTCTCAAAATAATTATACAAATTCTGTGATCTATGACAACATAATCATAGTCCAAGCTTCTGTTTTATTGGTCTTTTCATGAAAACTACATCGAAATCACAACAATAATAGCGCAAATAGATCTGTGATAGTACGCCATGAGTCCACACGTACACACGTGTGGTGTATTGCCACTGCACTGCAGCTGAGCGCTGCTGTCGATCGCTGTCGGAGCTAGCTGAGTGTGTGAGCATGGAGTAGCGGTGACCGGAGTAGCTAGGCCTGTACACATGGTACATGGTGTGAGGAGAGTAAACAACACTCTGAAATTGCTATTATTGCCCCGATTTCAATATAGTTTCGTGAATAGAGGTTTGAAACCTGAGGTATGAAACCTGAGCTTAGATTGTGATTATTCTAGCCATGCATAGTTGTATACTAAATTTCGATAATCATTTTTCAAAGTAACGTTTTCACAAGAAAATCGGACGGTCGTCATGGTCGTTTAAAACATGATAATACTTTTACTACATGATACAGTTCTTGCATAACATCAATGCATTTAAACGTTTTTCAGAGTATGGGGGGGGGGGGGGGGGTCAGGTAGCTCAAAGCGAGTTGAGTGCAGGCGTGGTGTCCACGGGTTCAAAGGGCTGAACCGAACCCCCCCAAGGCTCGGGGGTTTTAGGCATTTTATTACGGTCAGATGAGCATATTTTTAATAACTTATTTGTGACACTGGCAGGTCGATCACTAATTGGCGTGGGGTCCATAGTAGAGTTGCGTACCAACTACGCTGAGAGTACGCTGGTCTACGTTACCTGAGGGACGCAAAGGGGTACGCAAGATGGATGCAAACAATTTAATATGTTTTAAACAATTCGCGTACTTTCGGTGTAGAAACTTGACGCAAAAAGTACGCATTTTTTACGTAACACTACGCTACCAAACTAAACAAACTATCCTTAAATGAATTCATGAAAAATTAGCCCAAGAAAAAAGAGCCCCCGAAAAGAAAAAGTAACCCCCGAAAATTTTCCAAAAATTTGATATAGATCGAGCCCCCGGAAAGAAAAAAAATTGTTCACTGGATTCTACGCTCACAGTCACACGCACACTCGAGTCAATTTGTGCACTGCATGCAGCTGGCTGCTACATATAGCACAAACCGTCCGATTTTTCGCGTAAAATCTTTACTTTAAAATTATTATACAAATTTTGTGAACAATGCTAACAAAATCATAATCCAAGCTTCTGCTTTTTTACTTTTTCATGAAAACTACATTGAAATCACAACAATAATGCAAATAAATCGTACTTATCGATATCCTACCTGACATAGTTTTTGTTACGGTGCGCCATTCATGGTCAAACAGCATATATTATAAAAATTGTCTACATAAAAATAATCTAATTTCATTTTCGATAGCACATAGGCCTCTATCTATTTAACCCCCCACCCCCGGCCCTCCCCTAGAATCCCGTGGATTTTCCACGGGTCCTGCTAGTCTATATTACTAATACCACTAATCGCCGCGGGGGGTCCAAAACGGTTCCTCAAAAACGTCTTTCCCCGACCCCGCTCGCCTCCGCCGTGGCGCGGGAACGGTGGCACAATTCCACGAGGCCTGTCTCCCGTAACCCGCGTGCCACCTCGACCCCGCGATCGACGTCCATGCCGTTAAACGCGGTTTCGGGGTGCCGGGGAGGACGGGCGGACGAGAGCACGGCGGGCGTCGTGGATTGCGAGGAGGCGACGAACCTGCGAGAGCGAGTCAACAAGGCGTGCACCCGCCCTCTGTCTAATTATCAAAGAGAGACGAAGAGCCACACGATGGACGAGAATCCACTCGCGTCAACGGGTGTAGCAAGTCTCATTGTAAAGGCTGCGGTGTATCTCGAGTAAGGCCTCTTGCTATAGGATTCGCTTTGTAGCGTGTAAGAGAAATACACATTAACAGATGACTCACGCGGGTGAGGGGGTGTAAGAAATGCACGCTCTCACGGGTTGGGCTTACCCGTGTTATGCGTCTTTCTATAGGATATGCTTTGTAGGCCAGGCGCCCATAGTGTACGTGTATTTCACGCTCACCGCGCGTCACACACGTACACACACTCGATTCGAGTCGTGGCGATTGTGACAATTGGCGCAAACCATGGACCTATTTTCGCGTAAAATCTTTACTCTGAAAATAATTATACAAATTCTGTGATCTATGCCAACATATTCATAGTCCAAGCTTCTGTTTTATTGGTCTTTTCATGAAAACTACCTCGAAATAACAACAATAATAACGCAAATAGACCTGTGATAGTACGCCTAACCAATCTGCGATTTATGCACACACACAGTACAGAGCATACAGGATTTCAAATGCCTTCCAGCGCCCAACTCAGGCGGGTCATCACGGCGCTCAAGCCATCGTTTTACGCTGCGCCGCAGTTACTGCACTACACTGTATAGATTTGATTGCCGTATGTTTGATTTCGTTTAGCGTTGGTTATTTGAAACTTTTGAACTCCGAAAGACTGTAAATATGTTAAATAGACTCTTGATGTTGGATTTCTTTTCTACTGACCTGTTAATGAAAGCATGAGGGATAAACAAAAAAAATAAGGACTGCTCTGTAATTGGATGGTGGTGGAAATTATCACTCCCTCGATTTCGTTCAAATACTGGCCCTTCTATTCAGGGGCGGCGATTTCTTTTCATGACCGGGGGGGGGGGGGGACGAAATGCGAGAAACGAGGGAGGAGTGACGTAATGAGCCAAAACGTTTTTTTGGGGGGAGGGGAGAAAAAATTCCGCATCATCATCGCTCTTAAATGTTACATGCAGGCCCCGCGGAACCGTTTTTCAAAGTTGGAGGGGGGGGGGGGGATACAGTATTTGCGATCAGATAGAGCAAATCAATTAAGTTGGGTGTAACTTTGGCGTGGGGTCCAGGGGCAAAGCTCCGGAGGGGTTCAAGGGGCGGAGCCCCATGAAGCTCAGAGTTTTTAGGCATTTAATAAGGGTCAGATGAGCATATTTTGATACCTTATTTGTGACACTTGCATGCAGGTCACTAATCGTACTGGGGTCCAGGGGGCGAAGCCCCCAGAAGCTCAGCGGTTTTAGGCTTTGGAATATGGTCAGATGACCATCCAGAGGCCCGCTTAGGGCCCTGGTGGGGTCCAGGGGGGCGGAGCCCCCGGAAGCTCAGGTGTTTTAGGAATTTAATTATGGTCAGCTGAGTAACCAGGGACAAGCCTCAGGGCCCTTAGTGGGGTACAAGGGGCAGAGCCCCCGGAAGCTTGGGGAAAATCATGCCATTTCAGTAACATTTGTAAATTAGTAACTGGTATCGAATTAGAACTAAATTACGTTTGAATTTTATCAGGGGGGGGGGGGGACTGCCCAAAGCACGAGTGCGTGAGCATAGTGAACGAGAGGGGTCAAGGTAAATTATATTCCTTAGCAAAACTATAGTATGAAAACAAACAAAATACCTGTTTTACACTTCACTTTTCTACAATATTAATTGTACATTTTGAAGGATATTATGCGAGGGAACATAGCTCCCAAGCCAGAAGATTTTGCATTTTTATTTGTCTAAACGCTGCACTCTTGGGCCCTCCAAAGCCTAATAGTGTGTTGCAGTCTTTAGTCAGTATTTGCTGTATATTATTTTTGTGTACTTTTTCAAATTTTCCGGGGGGGGGGGACGACCCCCCCCCCCTACAAAAATCGAGGGGGGGGGGACGTGTCCACCCCATCCCCCCGGGATCGCCGCCCCTGCTTCTATTACCCCCTCGGCTTTGCCTCGGGTGATAGAAGGACCGGTATGAACACCACCTTGGAAATGATAATTTCATCCTCATGAGCAGTCAATATTTGTATATTTTCACTGAGACCTCTGGGACCTCTCTGAAGTTCTTAATTTGTATCATCCATGCAAAATATCATTTTATTGATAATTTTGTTTAATAGAACATTTAGTTTTAATAATGTATGTTAAGCCAAATTGAACAATTATTGTTACTCATGTTTTGATTTGGGACAAGTTCTAATTAGAGATGAGTGGAAATATGAAAAATGAGAATGGAAGGATTGAGAACAGTATTCGTAAGAAACTGGACGGGAAATGGATAATGAGAATAAGGATATATATGGGAATGAATGAAAAACAATAATCATAAATAATGAAAGTGAAAACGAAAGTTAAAGCGTAAAATAGTTTGCATCAGTTTGTTTACAAATTACTAATTTCATTTTTTCTTTTAATCTTCAAGTTTTATTATATGTTACAAATAAAAAAAAAAACATTTCAAAATGATATATGAAACAGCAAACAAAAGGTTAATATTCTATCGAATTAAATATTAATAACAAGAGTAGAAAAAGAATAAAAAGATAAAAAGTAGGTCTATACCAATTAAGAGGAATAATGAAATTGAAAATAAAAGGGGGAAAAAAACAGAAAAACAAACATGAAAATTTTAAAAAATCGATAGCACATCATTAACAACCACCCACCCCCTAGAATCCCGTGGATTTTCCACGGGTCCTCCTAGTCTATATTACTAATACCACTAATCGCCGCGGGGGGTCCAACACGAGCCAAAACGGTTCCTCAAAAACGTCTTTCCCCGACCCCGCCCGCCTCCGCCGTGGTGCGGGGACGGCGGCACAATTCCACGAGGCCTGTCTCCCGTAACCCGCGTGCCACGTCGACCCCGCGATCGACGTCCATGCCGTTAAACGCGGTTTCGGGGTGCCGGGGAGGACGGGCGGACGAGAGCACGGCGGGCGTCGTGGATTGCGAGGAGGCGACGAACCCGCGAGAGCGAGTCGGCAAGGCGTGCACCCGCCCTCTGTCTAATTATCAAAGAGAGACGAAGAGACACACGATGGACGAGATTCCACTCGCGTCAACGGGTGTAGCAAATCCTATTGTAACGGGTGTGCGGCGTACCCCGAATTAGACCTCTTGCTATAGGATACGCTTTGTAGCATGTAAGAGAAACACACATTAACAGATGACTCACTCAGGTGATGGGATGTAGTCAATATGTACGCTCAACGGGTTGAGCGTACCCGTGTTATGCGTCTTTCTATAGGATATGCTTTGTAGGCCAGGCGCCCACAGTGTACGTGTATTACACGCTCTCAGGTCACACACATGCACACACCACAGTCGATTCGAGTCGAGGCGATTGCGACAACTGGCGCAAACCATGTACCTATTTTCACGTAAAATCTTTACTCTGAAAATAATTATACAAATTCTGTGATCTATGCCAACATAATCATAGTCCAAGCTTCTGTTTTATTGGTCTTTTCATGAAAACTACATCGAAATCACAACAAGAATAGCGCAAATAGATCTGTGATAGTACGCCTTCACGTGACAGTTCAGTTGCAAACTGCCTTGAGTCCACAGTGTATTGCCACGGCAGCTGAGCGCTGCTGTCGGCGGTGCTGTCGGAGCTGAGTGTGTGAGCATGGAGTAGCGGTGACCGGAGTAGCCAGGTCTGTCCGTGGTTAGACCGAAAGCTTCAGTCTCTCTAATCGTCGGTTGTTCCACTGAGACTACGTCTGGCTCCACTAGACCTCCGATTATAGAGACTGAAGTCTGGGGACCTCTTTCTGTGAGGCACTGTACGGAACAAATGGTTCGGTTCGACCGGACCGCGATGAATGAGATATGCAACGAGATTTTCACTCTTTACATCCTCATAACTGCTGCAATTACAACACAAATTAAAAATAACATATATATAGCTTATTTGACTTACGATAGCTTGCTCATTTAGATCCTAAATTAATGATTAATCCGAGAAAGTCTCGTCGTCAACATTATCCGTCTTGGTTTTAGTTGATGAATATTCATTTTTTCTTTTCGAACGTCCAATAGCTACCGTAGCTACGCTACGAGTCGGCCCAGCTTGACCAACGAACTCCCACGAAACGAGTGCTCTGATTGGCCATTTGGCTATGTTTTGGTAGGTGGACCCGGAAATATATCGGCCGCCGGGTAATATTTCGAATGCATGAACGTACTGCTTCGCGGATCTGAGATACGAATTGGATAATTCATATAAGTAAGTCCGTAAATTACGTATTTAATATTAAGTTATCAAATTTTGATAACTGTAATTAGGACAAATGACATACCGACCTAATTTACATCTGATTTAGAAATCAGAAAATTAGATCTAAATAAAGAAAATCGGGGAGAAAATGTCGCGGACGAAAATATGTACATAGCCATCCCCACGGTACGAGATCTCTGGGTTGCCATCTGTATTGGGGAATGACAACAAATGTCAGTTTTATTAAAGAAATGACCCAAATCAGATGGTTATTGCTGTCTAGTCCGTGGTGTGAGGAGAGTCTAAACAACACTTTGAAATTGCTATTTGCCCCGATTTCAATATAGTTTCGTGAATAGATGTATGAAACCTGGGCTTGGATTGTGATTATTTTGGCCATGTATAGTTGTATACTGAATTTCGATAATCATTTTTCAAAGTAAAGTTTCCACAAGAAAATCAGACGGTCGTCATGGTCGTTTAAAAACATGATAATACTTTTAGTATGATACAGTTCTTACATCAAATCAATTTTTAAAGTATGGGGGGGGGGGGAGGGGGGTCAGGTAACTCAAAGCGATTTGAGTGCAGGCGTGGTGTCCACGGGTACAAAGGGCTGAACCCCCGAAAGCTCAGGGGTTTTAGGCATTTAATTACGGTCAGATGAGCATATTTTTAATGCCTTATTTGTGACACTGGCAGGTCGATCACTAATTGGCGTGGGGTCCATAGTTGAGTTGCGTACCAACTACGCTGAGCTGAGAGTACGCTGGCCTACGTTACTATACCCTGAGGGACACAAAAAAGTACGCAAGATGGACGCAAACAATTTAATATGTTTAACAAAATTCGCGTACTTTCGGCGTAGAAACTTGACGCAGAAAGTACGCCTTTTTTTACGTAACACTACGCTACTAAACTAAACAAACTGCATCTTTAAATGAATTAATGAAAAATTAGCCCAAGAAAAATGAGCCCCCGAAAGATAAAAAAAAGTAGCCCCCAAAAATTTTCCCAAAATTTGATATAGATCGAGTCCCCGAAAAAAAAAAATCTTTCACTGGATTCTACGCTCACAGTCCCACACACAGTCGAGTCAATTTGTGCACAAACCGTCCGATTTTTCGCGTAAAATCTTTACTTTGAAAATAATTATACACATTTTGTGAACAATGCCAACATAATCATAATCCAAGCCTCTGCATATGTAGTCTTTTCATGAAACTACATTGAAATCACAACAATAATAATGCAAATAAATAGTAATTATCGAGATCCTATCTGACATAGTTTGTTTTACGATGCGCCATTCATGGTCAAACAGCATATATTATAACAATTCTCTATATAAAGATAATCTAAAAAAAATTTGGATAGCACATAGGCCTCTATCTATCTATTTGGCCCCCTCCCCTAGAATCCCGTGGATTTTCCACGGGTCCTGCTAGTCTATCTATATTACTAATACGCAAAATCGCTGCGGGGGGTCCAAAACGGTTCCTCAAAAACGTCTTTCCCCGACCCCGCTCAACTCCGCAGTGGCGCGGGAACGGTGGCACAATTCCACGAGGCCTGTCTCCCGTAACCCGCGTGCCACCTCGACCCCGCGATCGACGTCCATGCCGTTAAACGCGGTTTTGGGGTTTCGGGGAGGATGGGCGGACGAAAGCACGGCGGGCGTCGTGGATTGCAAGGAGGCGACGAACCCGCGAGAGCGAGTTGACAAGGCGTGCTCCCGCCCTTTGTCTAATTATCAAAGAGAGACGAAGAGACACACAATAGACGAGAATCCACTCGCGTCAACGGGTGTAGCAAATCTCATCTTAAAACGGTGGGGCGTACCTCGAGTTAGACCTCTTACTATAGGATATGCTTTGTAGCGTGTCAGAGAAATACACATTAACCGATGACTCACCCGGGTGATGAGATGTAGTAAATCTACGCTCTGACGGGCTGGGCTTACCCGTGTTATGGATCTTGCTATAGGGTATGCTTTGTACGCCAGACGGCCCATGCCTGTACGTGTATGCGATGATTTTACGCTCATGTCACACGCACAGTCGGTTTGCGACTTTCATTCTATGATTGCCGTGATTTGTGATTTGTATATAGTTAACGTGAATTAGAGGTATGAAAGCAGGGCTAACTTTGTGATTATCCCGTCCATGTTTACTGAATTTTGATAATCATTCTTCAAAGTAAAGTTTTCACAAGAAATCCATCGTAACTTACAGTTCAGTTGCAAGCTGGCTGCCTTGAGGCTCGAGTCCACACACGGACAGCACATTGCGCCACTGCACTGCTGCCGAGCACTGTCGGAACGGCTTATGCCATTAGGGTGGGTAGCGTCGCGTCGCGGCGCGTTGACTTGAACGCGACCATTCGTCCAAAGCCCCCCCGGTTTGACCGAAAGGGTGCGTTGGGAGTGTCGCGTCGCGTCGCCTTAACTTGAACGCTACCAATCGTCCAAAGCCCCCCCGGTATGGCCGAAAGGGTGTGTTAAAATATTTAAAAAGTATTTAAAAAATGATAAACAAGGGTATCGTATCGAATAAGAAATAAACAACGTTTGAATTATATTTGGCATCTGTCGCCAATGTTTTAGGTTTGTTGGCGGGGATTAATCGCAACTGTTCCCTTCTTTTTACCCTTTTCTTTTCCTTTTCCTCTTTTTTTGTTCCCTTTTAGCTCTCCTCTTTACCTTTCCCTTCCCCCATTTTTTGTGGGGAGGGGTGAGGGGGTGCCCCTTCTTTTCTTTCTTCTTCCTATTTTTTCCTTCCTTTCTCTCCTCTTTTCTTTCCCTTTCCTTCCTTCTCTCTATTTTTTGATGGGGGGGGGGGGGGGGGGGGGGGTAACAGCTGGGAGGCAAGGCCCTTTCGGACCCCCGATCTCCTTTCCCCCTTTTTTCTAATCGTAGCTGATCTCCCCTACTTTTCTTTTTTCCTTCCCTTTCTCTCCTCTTTTCTTTCCCTTTCCTTCCTTCTCTCTTATTTTTTGATGGGGGGGGGGGGGGGGGTAACAGCTGGGA
>JAVYIG010008247.1:40000-91512 GCA_035222895.1 Strongylocentrotus droebachiensis | reverse complement strand
CCAACCTCCAGAACCGAAAATCAGTAATCACAAGGCTCAAAATCAGTAATTTTGGGTATAAATCAGTAATTTCCTATGCGGCGCTATGACTCTAATAAAAACGGCACGCCAACATTGCACAGACACATGATTATCTGACATTTTTGGTGATTTTACTCACACAAAGTTGTTAAATAATAAGTTTCATATCATCACAACACAGTCTTCCAGGAAAAATGGGGGAAAAAAAAAATATTTAAAAAAAAAAAAAAAAAAAAAAAAATCATTTTTTTTTTTTAAATCCGTAATTTTAAACAACATTCCGTAATGGACGTTAATTTCCGTACCAATTACGGGAAATCCGTACTAGTTGGCAGCTCTGTGGGTGCCATTTTTAACAAAAAATATCTCTAAATATAGTTCCGTTCTTCAAATCCCTGAAAATGACCCTAATAGATGGGTAGCGGCACTCCCTGTCCAAACCAAATCTGAGTTTTAAAGCTATCCTAGCCTTCAAAAGAAAAAATAGGCACAAACTTATATATAAGCTGCATTTACACTGCAAGCACAAATCAGTGAATTTTCTCTTATTCCGGTTTGTCATCAGAAGTTGCTAAGAAACTACCGGTAAACATGATGAAAAACCTACCTCTGGAGTGGTTTTTTTTGTTTAATGCTTGCAGAAAATTCTCTGGTTTTTTGCAACTGTAAATACTTGCTTGCAGGGCACTCCCCTGCAGGGCAGCGACAAGTGGCGCATGCGCACTTGTAACTTACGCCCACAAAATAGAATTATCAAACATTGACAGTTACTTATAGGTTTTTCCAGTATTTTAAATGGCAGCCAAAATAATCAATGTTTTTTTTTTTTTTTTTTTTATTTAATGAGTTTTTCCAGTTGTGTAAATGGCAGCCCAAAACATGGATGGTTTTTCAAAAAGTTGTTCGGGGCTGTGTAAATGGGCTTAATAAAAGCACAGATTAAGACTCTATTGAACAGTTATCACCAGCAATCGGGAACATTGTAGGTTTTGCTCTTACAAACCCTAAAAAAAGTGCTGCAATTGCACGCATCAATCTTAACAAGCCTATTCTCCGAAAAACATCACTCTGCACCTGGCTGTTCGTTAGCGGAATTTTACCTCCCACTCGCCCAAGTCTGCCGAAGCCAGCTCATATTCTTTCCGAGAGAGAGCCATCCATTCGGACTACAAAAATTCATTGTATAGCTAGATGAAAACCATACAGCTACCGGTATACATTATATTTTTATTTTTTTCAGTGCGAAAGAACCTCCTGTATAAATGAAATGTTCCATCACTGAATATCTAATATTAACAAAATAGAGGCTTGAGTTATCATTTTCAACAAAAACTCGATAAAGACTCGGATCGATTTCTAATGCGAAAGTTTTACCGTACTGGTAGTACGGTGGTACCATAGAGCTGGGTGGGGCTTTTGAAGAGACGTGCGCAGTGATGATTGGTGGCTAGCTATCCCCTAATAAAACTGATAATTATCATACATGAATTCCGACTGACCATGTCAAAATTAGATGCTTTACGTTTCCTTTAATACACAATACCCTTTTCACGTACATGTACATTATAACAATTCTGTATACAACGTTTCAATACACTATTATACGCTTACTTTCTCATCGTCTGAATGGGCACTAGATCTGCGGTACTGGGAGAAGAAACCGTCAATCGTCACCGCGAGTCAGACATATACGCAAACCTCAGACAAATAAACATTTCTGATGACTGTTTGGTTCAGCGGATGAATGATATCTTCTTGGAGGAAGACAGCTTTACTTGCCTGATCTTGGGCAATGTAGCTTTACAACCATGATAAAGGTAACATAGTGTGGAATCACCTTTTCTAAAACATCAGGGCCCCGTTTTTTATCCACATCAATCGCAAGTCCTCTTATCAATCGCAGGTTTGCAGTATCCTATCTCTTTAAAATAGTACATATCGCAAAGAAGTTAATATTAATCGTAAATTTGTATAAGACAGGGCTCAGATAAGTACTCATTTTTCTATAGGCCCATTTTTCATTTCAGATAAACGATTGTTTTTTTAAACTACCATTTACGTTACTGTAAAACCCCATAAAACTGTCTGTGTTTGCTTATTCTGTTTTTTGGCGAGTTGGGTGTTAATTTGTCCCGTTAAAAGTTTCTACAAATAAACATCTGGCATTAGATCATGGTAGAAAATACATACATGTAGGACTATACTTGCTGAGAAATGAACCATGAAATACAAGAAACTTGAGCTATATAGTCATCCTAATATTTCCTAAAAGGAATTCCTTGACCAAAACTCAAGAATAGCACAACTCTTTCATACATCTCTTGATAAAAAGGTTTAGATTTAAACAAAACTAAATATAGTGCCCTTGCAAACCACTTTTCCTTTATATACATTTAATATGAGCATGTGATGTCAGTTTTGTTTTTATTATGTACACTAGACCTAGCTCAGAGTATATATTTCCTGTTTTTTCCTGTCCATTCTATTTTTGTAATCCATGCAGGCATATTTCAATTTATTAGCCTTCATCTTGAGCAGGGGCATTAAAAGAAAGTAAGTGTGGGGGGGGGGACTTGGGGGAAAGTTTCTGACGAACATTAGCAAAAACCTGGTCATTTGAACTGCTGACAGCCGATCCATGCAAGGATTGGAAATTATGGTACAATAATGTAGTTTTTTCCAAAACTTTTATGAATTCCATATTACATGATTATTCAGTTCAACATAATAACAACCCCACCCCAAGATAATATAAAGATTTGAAATTCCCAGAGGCATTTTTTTTAAACAAAAGTGATGAAAAAAATCACAACAAATAAATACACGAGGGATGGGTTTGAAAGGAGGACTTGATCTCCTTCATTTCCAACTTCAGAAGATTTCGAGATTTGAAATCTAGAAGGCTATTTTTTTCTCTCTTCATATCATCATTTTAGAGTCAGGAGGCCTTTAACTCTGTGTTCAAGTATCACTCTTTCGGCAGAAATAATCTTGTCAGATTGGACAGCCTCAAAACCAAACAACAACAACAACAACACCTCAAAACAGATGATATTAAAAGAAAAAGTCTTC
This sequence comes from Strongylocentrotus droebachiensis, assembly GCA_035222895.1. NCBI lineage: Eukaryota > Metazoa > Echinodermata > Echinoidea > Camarodonta > Strongylocentrotidae > Strongylocentrotus > Strongylocentrotus droebachiensis. Next base: position 88,419 of record JAVYIG010008247.1, on the reverse strand, counting down.
AAAGTTTGAAGAAAAAGTCTTCAAAATTTGAAGAAAAAATAACTGCAGTGATGCAGGGCATATATACATGTAGCTCCTGGCAAATCACACGGTCACATACTCGGTCACGTACTCGGTCACGTACTCGGTCACGTACTCGGTCACGTCTACATTACAGTTTTCTAATGTGATTTTGATAAAAGGATGTACACTTCTTCACTTCCCGTTTCCATTCCTAAAATACCAAACAAATTCCCTTATTTAGGTTCTTATACTTTGGATAAACTGCCATCGGAAGGATGGAAGAGTATTTCCTCTCCAGAATGGATCCCTAATTCATGTATCGTCTGTTTGGAGCCAGAAGGGCATTAATTAGCATATACTTTATCACAGAGTTATAATAATGCCTCTTCTGGTTCTGAAGAGATGGTGTTATTACAGGATATCTATAGGCCTGTTGTCATCAGCTCGAGTTTGCCAAATAACCCGCTATTTTCAGACTCGGGATATTATCCCGACGCTCGAAATCCTATCTTCACCGGACCGATATGCTCATCACAAACTAGCTCAGACAGACGCAAATTAGCCCGCTATTAGGGAAATAGCAGGATATTTTTGAAACAAGACCAAGATTTCTTGGGATATTTTCTCAACCAAATATCCTGCTAATTGCATTTGCGGGCTGATGCAGACGCAAATCAACTGGTTAATTTGCGATCGGGTTAGTTAAAATAGCGGGTTATTTGGCAAACTCGAGCTGATGAAGACAGGCCTACTGTACCTCCCACGGAAGTTGCAGAAGTCTACTCTTTCATAAAAACTTAAAGGCGATTTAGAGTGCTGGTAATATAAAAAAATAAAGTTTCAAATAATCAAAGTTTCCAGTTACACCAGCTCATGGGCAACACATAAAACTGCAGTGAACAGTTTCAATATCTACTTCGGAAGTAGCCAATAAATAATGTTGAGTTTTGGTAATAAAGGACTTACAAGCACTTTTGTTGGGAAATATAGATTAAGAAAACTGAATACAGAGAATTAGAAAATCAAGCCATCAATTGATAACAAATGCTGAATATCTATGTAAAATTTGCACTCAGCCAATAAAATTTAAGGCCACAATTGCAGTAGCTATTAATGATTACTGTAACTTGTTATAGATTTATGAAACAGGGCTCTGTTCCACTTTTACCAGGCAAGAGAATTGAGAGCTTTAAAATGGGATTTTTCTTTCTTACCTGTGTTTGAAAAATCCGATTGAATGGACCACAGAAGACGGCAAAATGTAAAGAAAAGAGAAAAGGACATTTTTTATTAGATATTTGAAATTATTATTCTGGTGATGATGAGATTAGAAGATAGTAACAGCAGTAGGAGTAGTAAAAGTAGTCGTCGTAGTAGGAGTAGTAGTAGTAGTAGTAAAAGTAGTAGTAGTAGAAGTAGTAGAAGTAGTAGTAGAAGTAAAAATAGAAGTAACAGTAATAGTAGCAGTAGTAGTAGTAGTAGTAGTAGTAGTGGTAGTACAAGTACCAGGTAGTAGTACAAGTAACAGTAGTAGTAGTAGTAGTAGAAGAAGTGGTAGTACATGTACAAGAAGAAGAGGTAGTACAAGAAGAAGTAGCAGTAATAGTAGTAGTAGTAGTAGTAGTAGTAGTTGTAGTAGTTGTAGTAGTAGTAGTAGTAGTAGTTGTAGTAGTTGTAGTAGTAGTAGTAGCAGTATTACTCCTACAGTAGGCTTTATTTAATTATACACGGCTATATGACACAAATGACAAAAGTGAACTACAATTCTACTTATCATTTCCGGGAAGAATTCAAAGTGTCTGGAAATGAAGACTAAGTTGTGTCCTCGTATCCATGACCATGAGGGAAAGAAACTTGATCCCTAGTTTCATTACCATAAAGGCATCAAAACCACATAGCCTTCCTGTTCAGATGCTCTATGACCCAAGCCTCCAGTCTCCGACAGGCAGGGGAATTTTCATTGATTTCTTTGATTGAAGCAGTAACTGGCTGTCATCATTCCTACTCTACTTCTTAATACCAAACACTAAGTATTGACGAAATGATTATAATCCTTTACGGATAGTACTAGTAGACAAAATAGAAAGATTAAATGAAAACTTACCGTTTGAAATTTGATCTTTATTTTATGAGGAAGTTGAAGAGGGAGATTACGTGAGAAGCCCGCTCTAGCATGTAAGTCAATCTTTGAAGCCGAATGGGACTACTAATCCAACAACGTTGTAATCAATAGAAAGATCTCTATAAAAGAAAAAACTCGAACTTTAACCGTTTGGGAGGGAAGCGGAGGGCACGTAATCTCCCTCTTCAACTTCCTCATAAAATAAAGATCAAATTTCAAACGGTAAGTTTTCATTTAATCTTTCTATTTTATTTCGTAAGTCTCGACGGAGACTACGTGAGAATTTAAAGCCAGTAGTCCCATTCGATTCTATGAGCAATTACCTAATTGCATAAACTGGCATAGAGAACTCTATAAACAGAAAGTAATGCTAACTTACTACTGAATATATATTATAACCTTGCTGTAGGAACACGAGTTCGTATCTTTAGACACTCTATTAATTGCTGTTAAGCACTGCATCCGTAAACTTCTTGCCCTTGCTCTCCAAAGGCCTGTCATAGAACTTTTGGAAAGTATTTTCCTTTGCCCAGCCTGCTTGAGCCAGTATGTCTTTAAGAGGTACATCCATCCTCTTGGCAGTCGACGTGGATGCTGCGCGAGTTGAGTGTGCTTTAAACTCGGTGTTTACACCTGCGCTTCTCATCGTTAATTTTATCCAACGCGAAATTGTTTGAGAAGACGCACGATGATATGGCTTGCGATAGCAAATTAGAAGGAATCTCTCCTGACCCCTAATATCCTTGGTTCGTCGAAGATATTCTCTCAAATACCGAATGACACAAATGCGGCTATCCGCTTTATAAGCCGATACCTGAATGGAGCAACCACTACGCCCAGGTTGATTTTGCTTAAGTTTCTTGTCGAGAACACATTCCATATTCTTGTCTGTCAAATTCATCTTGTCCAAGTTCATATGGTATAATGTTTGAACTCGTTGTGCTGAAGTAAGTGCTAGAAGCATAACCAGCTTGTGTGTCAAATCCTTAAGCGGGAGCTTGGTTGCTGGATATAGCTTCCGTAAGTAGTTCAGTACAATTCCAACATCCCAAGTCTTGGTATATCTAGAAACTGGGGGCCGAAGATGAAAAACTCCCCTCATGAAACGGCTAATAGTTGTGTGCGATCCAACTGTATGAGAATCATTCTCCAGAGTTAAGAAGGAGGCCAATGCACTCCTTGCCGTGTTAATGACACTATAGCCAGCATTGCCATTATAGAACAAATCACTTAAAAATTCTAACACATTCTCAGCTTTTGTCTTGAGTTTGTTAAAATTCCTCTGCTTACAAAATGACTCCCATTTCTTTATGTACACTTTATATTGTCTTTTCGTTGAGTCCTTCCAAGATGCAGAGATGATATCAACAGTTTTTGCGCTCAGGCCTTGTTGTCGGTAGCAGCAGCTCCAAGCCTGCAACAAAGAAGATCAAGATTAGACAAAGGATGAGAGAGGTTTGACACAGGCTGTCTGAGAAGTTTCTCACTTTTGGGTAGGAACAAAGGTTCTCCAATAATCATATCCTTCAAGAGAGGGAACCAAGCCTGTGTAGGCCAATTCGGGACTACTAGTAAGCCTACTGCCTTATCGGCCATAATTTTTTGAATGCATTTTGGGACAAGACAGAATGGAGGGAAGGCATAGAAATTCAGATTTCTCCAATCTAGTGTGAACGCATCCACTGCCAAGGCATGGGGATCTGGTCTCCATGAAACATAAGTAGACACCTGTGCATTAAGCCTAGAGGCAAACAGGTCTATGTCAGGGATACCGAAATGTCTAACAATGCGTTCAAACTCCCTTTCATTGAGCATCCATTCTGTCCTATCATTGAATTTACGGGACATAGTGTCTGCTTCAACGTTATCCCGGCCCGCTAAATGTGCTGCTGTTATCCAAATGTCCCTTTCTATACACCAATTCCATATGTGTGTGGCAGCCTCATTACAATGTGGGGATTTCACGCCCCCCATTGCATTGACATACGCTACTGCGGTGGTATTGTCAAGCCGTAAAAGGACATGCTTATGAGACATATTGGAACAGAACGATTTAAGTGCCAGGCCAGCAGCAAGAGTCTCTAAATAATTAATTTCATTACCCTTCGCTATCACTGCCTCTTGACTGTTCCACCTACCCCCCGTATGGGTGGTCATGTTAGTTGCACCCCATCCTGCCCCACTGGCGTCTGAGCGCAATTCCAAATCAGGGTTTCTACGGTTTATCGGCCGAAAAGAAGAGTCAATATGACCAATCCACCAAAGTAGTTCCCTTCTAGCTTTGTCCAAGAGTTTCATGGGCCTATCAAAGTGGCCCCTATTTAGTCTCAATGAAACTATCTTTCCTCTTTCTAGTTCGCGATAATGCAAAAGCCCATATTGAGCTGCCGGAAAAGCTGCAACTAGTTTTCCTATAACCCTTGCAACTTGCCTAATGGAGGGAGTGGCATTTTCAAGTAATGCTGTACATGTTTCCTTTAGTTCTTCCTTCTTATCTGAAGGCAAGGTCACGGTCATGTCAATAGAGTTAAGCACAAACCCAAGGAATTTGATTTCTTGAACCGGTTCTATCACCGATTTAGTGGGATGAATAATGAACCCCAATTCAGAGAGCAGTTCTGAGGTAGCTGTAACCGCCTTTGTGGCCTGTCTGTGAGACCTACCGATAATAAGGGTATCATCTAAATAGCCTAGTACAACATGGCCTGCATTGTGTAGTGAGGCAAAGGCCGGTTTCAGCAGTTTGGTGAATAGGCGAGGAGCAGAGCTAAGCCCATTTGGGAGTGCTTTATATTGCCATAACTGTCCTTCCCAGATGAAACGCAAGTATTTGCGCGACTCTGGGTGAATTGGTACTGAATAGTATGCATCTCGGAGGTCGAGAGAAGCCATGAAACAATCTGGCGATAGCAGTAAAACTGCTGAATTAATGTTATCCATCTTGAAGTGCTGATAGGCTACGCTTTTATTCAATTCAGACAAGTCAAGAATTAGTCGAAGACCCCCACTCTTTTTGGGTCTGGTAAAGATGTTAGAGATAAATCCTCCTTGTGAATGACTACAGCGTTCTATCACATTTTTTGTCTCGAGACTCAGAAGCTCTGAGCTAATTTGTCTCGACTCTAAAGCATTACGCTTGAATGTATGAAAAGGTTTCTCCCTCGAGGGGGGAAACCGAGCCGGATCAAACTCAATTTTGTAGCCTTGAACAGCACTCAAAATGTATGGATCATTGGTAATTGCACGCCATTTATCATGAAAAGACTTTATTCGACCTCCGACAGGCAGTGTGTATTCACTAGAAATAGAAGAACAATTTTGACTCACCTGATCACTGGAGTCAGGTGCCTGTTTAGCGTCTGGGACTACTTTTTCCCTCCTCGGAAAGGCCTGCGTTGGCCCGTCTGGGGTGTTTGAGTGTGTGGGGCTGGTCTGCCCCTCCACGACGGGCGGCGCCCTAAAAAAGGCCTGTTAGAATTACTGTTCATGTTACCCGCTCCAGGGTTGTGTCTTGCTGTGTTGGAAAACCAACCAGCATCTCGGGCCTGACGTTTTGCAGCCTCTGTATATCTCCTGTAAGGATGGTAGCTGGGTTTTGGAAAATTTGCGGCACCTCTCATAACACCTGCAGCCGCCTTATGTTGGTCCTGAAGGTCTTTGACCTTTTTGCCCAGTTCATCCCCGAACAGGAGCTTTGTGACCGGGTTAGCCGGCTTGCAAAGATGAGTATAGTTCTTATTCATGTCTGGTCTAATCATGTCTTTTCTCATGCAGTTCATTTCAAAGTTTGCATTACAGAGGAGTGCGAGAGCATCCTGTTGCGTATCAGACATGTTGTGAGAGTCCAAGGTTTGGACGAAAGCTCCGATTCCCTTTGTCAGTGCTTTTTGAATCCGCTGAAGTTTCAAATCTCTGCTACGAGTCTCGGCGGGGAGATTCTCCCAAATTGCGGTATTCACTTTTGGAGCGTCCATCAAAATGCAATTTGCAGGGCATGGGTACTTGGTAGCTGTTTCTTCAATTGTTTTTTCCTCCAAATTATGTCCCATCAAATAAGATGCGGAGTTTGCTAGCTCTGAATCGAGCGGCTTCCCCACGCCTGTTGGCACTGCAAATTTTGCGGCGAAGGAGGGGACCGGAGCGTCGTCGCTGTCAAGCCCAAATCCAGCGGGTTCCTCACCGGGGATTCCCCCGTGTTCCTCACCGGAGTTTCCCCCGTAATCGGCTTGCAGCGGCCCGCTGCTACCCGCTGCCATGTCATGATCATGGTTATCCCAAAATTCATCCGCCGTTGTGAAATCGTTGTCGCCTTCCCGCTGAAAATGCGGATTTTCTGAAGACGTAGACGTAGATGTCTGTTTGGGCAATGCATCTACCACTTTAGTGAGGAGTCCCTCAAAGTGATTTAGCCGCTCTTTGAGCGATTCGATTTCGGGATTTGGTTCCACATGCTTTTTCTTGGAACTACATTTTTTCGGCGTAGTTAGTGAGGTAGACGCTTTTTGCTGAGTCGGCACTGTCGAGCGTTTGGGCTCAGGATGACAGGCTAGTGAAACCCCCGCACCAGGCTTGGCTGGATGCGACGGCACGTTCTCGTTTGCTTTGCCGGGAGCACGCTCCCGCTCGGCCGAGCCCGATTTATCTCCTTCTGACATTTTCTTCTTAGAAGTAGACATGAATTGAAAATTGTCTAGCAGAATCAGTATAATCCAGAAAATAATCCAAATTGGAAGGGGCTAACTAAAACCCAGAAAAACTGACGAAAAATCGATAGATTGACGAGTCGATTGTAGTTTCCTGCAATCATTTACCACGCGAAGAACGAATTGACTTACATGCTAGAGCGGGCTTCTCACGTAGTCTCCGTCGAGACTTACGAAATAAAATGGGCATTAGACTAACTGGTTATCAGACTAAATGAAAAATAGACCGAGAGGATTTTAGACCAAATGGTTATTAGACCAAACGGTCATTAGATATTAGGAGTATGTGAGGTTGGTGGAATCAAGGAGTTGCTCCTTGGTGGAATATATAGTGTACACTTGGGAGAAAGTATGGCGTGTATTAAATCATGAATCACTTCCATTGATCGGGGAAATTTAAATCGAGAGGCTAGGAGACAACTTGCATGAATCAGAAAAAGATTTTTATGCCAATGAAACTATACCTCCTTCCCCCTCCCCTTAAAGGGGAAAGGGCATGTCGCATCTGATCTACTACACAACCATTCACGTACAATAGCCTGATGCACCATTTATCCTATCATTCCTATGATAACATTATTACTGCACTAGGAATTTAGTTTACAATTTAAAGTTAAATACTGTTTATTATTACTATCAAAAAGTAAATAAATTTAATATTTACCATATGAAATGTTGTTCTTTCATCCCTTATTTTATTTGTAATATTTGTAATACTTTATTCTAATATCTTTGTTAAACTGATTCCTCTTATCATCTTTGATAAAGGAAGAATATCCGAGCAAAGAATTATGGGAAATTTAAGCAGATGCAAAATAATCATTCATATCACTACCATTTTCATTATTATACAAAAAAATTAAGATTAGCAATAATTTTCCATCTGGAAATTTCCACTAAACATATATCCATGTAGGATGCAATAAATGTGCAGAATTTGAAACGGATACATGATAATTATTGACATTATACTATTTTCATAGTTGTAAAAAACCACACATTGCTAATATTCTCAAAATGGAAATTTTCCTCTCTAGGCCAGTTTTCTTTGCAAGATTTCATTCCCAATTATGTTTTCAGTTGTTTCCTTGTCTTCAGTTACAGGATATTAGAATATCCCAAAACGGAATTATAGAAATTTGGAACAGTTTTTATTACTGTCAAAAAGCAAAGATTTGCAATAGTTTCCAGTATGGAAATGTTCCTCTCTCATCCTGTTTTCTTAGCAAGATTTGTTTCCCTGAAATCTTCTATCTATTTCCTCCTCTAAACATGAAATATATCTGAATATCCTGGCAAGGAATCATGATTTTCCCCAAACCACAATGTACAGACTCAGTTTCAGTTTCAAACTCCAGCTAACAAAGCATAAACAATATCAGAAGGAAACAAAGCATAAACAATATCAGAAGGAAACAAATCAACACAAAACAGAGATTTGGATGCTTAAATTATAAATATCAAATGTGATTTTTTTTTTTTTTTTTTTTTTTTTTTTCAAAAGCAGGAACTGCCCATATATTTCCCTGTAGTTTCAAAACTAGTAAAGGTGCATTTTAGGGAAAGTTTCAAAAGTAGGACTTGGTCTTGGAGAGCTTGAAAAGATTTGTTATTTAAGCCACAGGAGTAGATACTTGGTTCTCTCTCTCTCTCTCTCTCTCTCTCTCTCTCTCTCTCTCTCTCTCTTTCTCTACCCCCTCTCACACCCTAGTTTCCGAGCAAACTTGTTTTCCGTCTTCTCCTCGGCACGCATTGATAAATCATGAGGGGCCCCCAGGGATCAAAACAAATCAGAAAAGTACAAGCTGACCCCACAAAACGACGACAGGTAATCAGAAAGTTCTATTCCCTCCCACATCAAGTTTGGAAGTCAGAAGAAAAAAGGGAGAAAAAAAGTTTGGAAGTCAGAAAACGAAGCAGGAAAGAAGGAGTGGGTGAGGGGTTGGAACAGCTAGGTCTGCAACTTCAAGTTAAAGGTATTACAAAGTTTTGGGAAATTTTGAAAATGGATGGATAGTGAATCTTTACAATTTTGATATATTTTGATGCCCCTGTGGATGTATTAAAAGCACCAGAAATTTCAGCCCCTAAAACACTTCTGCTTTCGAGAAAAATTGAATATAAAGATTTACCGGTGCTCCCGGTAAATTTTGATAAATTTCAAAAAAAGCTCCTACGGCCGTACAATGGTAGCTGCGACCATGAAAATCTCAGAATATGTAGTTGTGGTATATAATTTCCGAACGGGAATATCTAATCGGTCGATTTTAGTCAATAAACATTGTTTTATGGCTTAATTAATATCTTGACCTTGAGAGGGAGCTATTCAACATAAAGTGTTTATTATTTACAATTTCATAACTTTAGAGTCGATTTCGACCGCGACAACGATCACTGAATATTGTAGGATCGCATATGCTTCCAATATTTTCGTTTGAACCAAATTCATGACCCCATACCAAAACTTTGTATTACCTTTAAACGCTTCATGACGACATGACATTCTTGTGCTCATATTTCAAAATTGGAAAGTTACGAAATTGAAGGCTTGTGTATATCGTTTGCGATTGCACAACTGGTAGAAAAGAATAACCATAACAAAGAACAGTGGTCCACAGAAACCTTTTTCACCAGTCGTGTTTTGTTTTTTCTTGTAGTTTTGGTTCTGTGTCAAGCCCTCGGACTAGCCTCTAGAATTCCTCGGCATGATCTTTGTAAATTAAATGTGGGCCTATTTGCCTTACAACAAAGTATGGCTAGTCCACCCAGGTATACAGTGCATGCAGATCCCTCTTTAAATTATATCTAGTAGATTCTTCTACCACCTTCAGCAGGGTTCCAAACTTTCGGAAGGGGGTCCAAGTTTAAATTGTTTAGAGTCTCCATGCAACTGAAATCTAGGGGTCCTAGACTATTAGATTTGGGGCACCCATGAGTCCTTGGGCGCCTGTCAGTGTCAAGCCCTGCATTAAGTTAATACCAGACATGGATGCAGAGTTTCTCAATCAACAACCATCTCGCCAAAAAACATACGTGAAAGAGCGCCGGCTTTTAAGAAACTCAAGAAAAAACATGAAAGGCGCAGGGGAAATGATGCGGAACCTCATATCTTGGAGTTAAAGGGTAAGGGGGTAAGCATGATGGATGCCCACAGCTGTTGGTAATATAGAAAGTGCATGGTACACATACAGTAGCTATGTTCATACGGGACCATCGTAGTTAAAAACTTTTCAGATTGCAAAATCTCAACGTTTTAAACGTTCTATTGACAATGACAAGGGTTCATGTGGGAACGAAAAAACAAGTGTTCAAAGGTTGATGCCACACAAAAACCTAGCGTCCCACAGCACAAAACTTTGAGTGAGGATGCCCCCTCCCACCCTGCTGCACATAAAGAGAAAATTGCTTGTTGTTCATACTCCTTCATGCATATTTAATATTTAATTTAATTTTCATTTGAAAATTTGTATTACCTGAATGTACAATCTATATAGGAATTGTGTATCATTGTTGTTATTTGTAATTAATCATTTTCATGTATCAGGCATAAATGTTCATTTCTATTCTGCCCAATCTCTATTTCCTTCTTTTCTAAGCGCATAGGGACTCTCTTTGTGTTAGTGATATGCGCTATACAAATAACGTTCAAATTATTATTATTAATATGCTTGTCAAGTAAAATTGAAGTTTCAAAACCATAACTATGTCCTGCAATGTATAACTACAAGATAACCTCCAGGTTTAAAACCGGAGTTAAACTTAAAGTCTATATACTCCATGTGAACCTAATGTAAGACCGTCTACAGCCCAAATGAGGAAAAGGGTATGGTTACAAAACTCTAGACGGATCAGATACCAATGAAGAGAACATTGATAGGCGCTTCCCCTTTACACAGAGTAAACTTGAGTGTAAAAATTTAGACTGATCAGTGCTTCCAGAGTAATCAGTCCAAAGACGGGAGTTCTGAAGCTTCTTTAAAAGATAAAAGACAAGGGGTACCTGTGCAAAGTTATTCCAACCTACATTCATTATAAGTGCAAAGAATGGCGAGTACTGGATGAAGACTTGGTTGTCAAACATGTCTACAAAATGCAACAACCCACCCCTGACACTGAAAGGCTTCTTACATCTGACTGTACACAAGTACATGTACATGTAGTTTAACATTTTCAAAAATTGTAATTGTCTTGTTGATAAAAGCTCTTCAAAGCAGTAGTTACTAGTAGTTTCGCTGTAGGTTGTATTAATTCACTCCATAAGCCAGAATGTACATTTTTCTTATTTCACTGGTAACTTCTTCACTCTAATTATAGAATGAGTACAGGAGGATTTGTCAATCAAAACACGACAATGAGGCCACTCGTGCAATCACACCGGGTCAACACTTCAATACAAAACAACCCATCACAGTATGTTTACTCTTTCAACCAGCGAATCAAGTAGGACACGTCACGGGCAGATCAAGGCATGCGATAGATATTTATGAATTGTGACTATTAAATTGGCAACAAATACCATCTTGGATCTGATCTATCTGCTCCATGCACAAGTCGGCCATGGGCCAGCTAGTTTCCATGGTGATTCTTGGGCTGCTCGTTCCTGTGTCCGAACCAATCTCAGAACTGGTATGGATATCCAGAACGACACAAATAATAATCGTATACGTGGGGATCTCAATTCTCAAACACCACAAGGCCACAAACTGATCCATAAGACAAACTTGAATTTGACCTAACCATGAAACTTGCTGATTTGGGTCGCAGTTCATGGAAATGTTTGCTGCGATCAATTTTTATTTTAAAAAAGATGATATGGTTTCAGCTAGGTTTATAAGTTGAAGAATTTGAACAAACAACAAGATAGGTTTAGCAGGTTCTTTTAAAAACATGAAGAAATTTACAATGCATGAATCACCTTTTCTATGACCTTTTCAATGCCAATTCTACAAATCCCCATTTTGGAAGATGTGGGTCCAATGGCTTTTATTGTTAGCACTCCTGATTTAAATAAACACTAATCAATCAATAAATACGTACTTCTGAATATTTCAAAGCAAATAGGCCTCTGCTTTATAGCAATCACACACATCAAATACAACTGGACAGAAGAAATATACGAACCAATGTGTTGGCGATGTTTCCTATCTATTTCTGTGGTTCTAATCTCCCTTCCATCTGACTGTCTCTCTGTCTCTGTCTCTATCTCTCCCTCTCTCTAGCTCTCTCTCTCTCTCTCTCTCTCTCTATCCCTCTCTCTCTATCTATCCCTCTCTCTCTAGCTCTCTCCATTCCTCTCTCTCTCTCCCTCTCTCTAGCTCTCCCCCCCCCCCCTCCCTCTCTCTCTCGCTCTCTCTCTCTCTCTCATTCTATTGTAGCCACACACACATAAACATGCAAAGTCATTTCTACCATTCATGTTATCTCATTTTCACACCTTTACAAACAATGTATATTAAATTCTTCCAAACTTATTGACCCTCAAATGTAATCGCATACCTTCCTGCGATAACGCTGTGATCTGAATGACCCAGCCTAGCCCCTCAAGCGTAATTGCATAAAGAGTTAATAAAGGCATTCAAATGTAATCAAAAACATTCATGTGATAACTTTGCGGTATGAATGACCCAGCCTATATAGCGCCTCAAACATAATCACATAAAGACCCTCAAATGTAATCACATAGGATCCTGCACATACATGTAAGTTTAGGGTCTGAATGACCCAGCCTAGCGCTTCACTCACACATGAGTACTCATTCATGAGAGCCAGTGAGGCCTTTATCCTATGGCTATTAAACCCCCATCAATTTCCGAATGTAAATGAGACCATTTCACTCCATCGGATGCCTTGGTGCGGCTATTCTATTCTCAAGTTCATCTATTCTAATTTTCTTCCGTATTCATCCATCCATCAATCCATCGTAATCCATCCATTCATCCATCTATCCATCATTCAACCATTCCATCCATCCATTCGCCTAACCATCTGTCCATCCATCCATTGATTTATCCATCCATTCACATATCTTTCTGTTCATCCATCCACCCATCCATCCATCCATCCATCCATCCATCCATTCGCCTATCTTTCTGTCCATCCATTCATCCGACCAATCCATCCATCTATCCATCCGTTCACCTTTTCACCTATCTATCTGTCCTTCCATCAATCCATTCACCTATCTATCTGAGTATCTGTCCATCCATCCATCTATTCGTATCCATCACCCAACCAATCCATCCATCCATCCACCTACCCATCTGTCCATCCATCCATCCATCTATTTATACCAGTAATCAATCTTTCCATCCATTCATCCATCTATCCATGATCCATCCATCCATCTATCCATTCATTTATCCATCTATCCGTCATCCAACCATCCATCCATCCATCCATCCATACATCCATTCACCTATCTATCTGAGTATCTGTCCATCCATCCATCCATCCATCCATACAAACATACAAACATACAAACATACAAACATACAAACATACATACATGTACATACATACATAATCAATCTATCCATCCATATCCTAGCCTTTTGACAAGGCCTCGTGACTCTGGCTAAGCGGCTGAGATGAGTCTAGATACCCAGGGTGAACGCGCGACCGCCACGAGAGCCTTTTGCAATCTGGATATTACTGCTCCGCATGAATTATTCATAGCATTGGATTTATTGACCAATTAGAACGGCCATCCCCTAGCCCCCAGTTGGCTTCGTTCGTGATTTGCTCATTATCAAAACATGTAAGAACGTCAGTGTGTGTGTGAACTATGAACGTCAGTTCATAGTTAGTAGTGTTTGTACTATACGTACAGTTTACTCCATGTGTGTGTGTGCGCGTGTGTGTGTGTGTGTGATGGATACTTTATGCTGACGTAATGCGAGGTTACGTTCGGTGATTGGACGCTATTTCTTCTTCTTCTGGGATACTCCTCAACGTTCTACCATTTCGGAAGAGTATTCCAGTCGGAAACAAAGGTTAACATAAGAAATCGAAACCACAATACCAAAGGCTAACTGGCTGTGATTCTCGCTCTGTTGTTCACTCGGGCTTTTGCGATTAGTCTCTTTTTAGTCGCTCGGCGTCTATCAGACAGGTGGCCTTGTTCAAAGGCTATCCATATCCATACTTTACATCCATTCATCCATCAATACATCAATCTATCCATCAATCTTTAATCAATCCATCCATACATCAATATGTCAATCCGTCAATTCATTATCAATCTATTCATCCATCTATCCATTTATCCATTCATCATTCACCCATCATTTCATCAATATCCATCCAATGTTCAGACAAGAAATTTTAATTTACCAATTATAGATAATTTTTTGTAGAGTTTTAAAGGGGAAGTCCGCTCTGATATTAATTTTTGAAGTTGCAATCAATCAAAAACAAATTGGCAACTCTGTGACGTATCTTGCACGCTCTCCTCCCATTTCCTCTATACAGACTATTTCATTTAAACATTCATTTTTTTTAATTATTGATGACGGAATAGATTCGTTTCATATAACAGGGGTTGTATAAAAACATATTTACAACAATTTTATTTAGGTTGCATGTACATGTATGACTGGAAATTTTCTTTAGGACAAAAAATTTATAAAAAAAAAAAAATTCATACAGATCATAAGGAAGGGAGATTGCAAGACCCGTTACAGAGTTGCTAATTTATGTTTGATTGATCGGAACTTCAGAAATTCATAACTTTCATATCGACATTCAGATTTTGCTCAATTTCAGACCTGTTCCTCTCATTTGCATGCATCTATTAAAACCAACCCAATATCAGGGTGGACTTCCCCTTTAAAGCAAAAATCCTATTAAATATTTATTTTCATCCCCTTAGATATCAAAAGCAATCTAAAGGCTTGTTAAAACTTGACACAGTACACTGTAACTGTTTGAATGACAAAAGCATAATTTTCTTCACATTGTTCATTCAGACATTGAGTACAATGTATGTGACACGTGTAGGACCTTTCTTGCCCACAGATACAATTTTTTCGTCCCAACTAACTATTAATCAACACCTGAAAAAAAGAACCACTAAGGTTTACCACTTAAAGATGAAGTTGATTTCTGGTCATGCGATTGCATTGTGAAAGAAACGGTGTGGAATCAATCAGAAAAGGTTGATCATCTAGTATATAAATATAAAACAATCATGAAAATGATAAGAAATTTGGCCGAGTCCTGGTAAAGTTACAAGCACTGTACACGGAAAATATGTATACAGGACTACACAAACACATGGCGTAAAAATCTGTCCCAATTTTTACGATGTTACATGCCATATTTAGAATATGAAGGCATTTGAAGAGCCATGCTTTTCAGGGAACATGCTTTATCTGATGTTCTTCCACACTTGCATAATAACAATCACGTTCAAAAATAATTGTTCACCTCTTCCCAGAACTCAACCTTCTCTTTAAGAGCCTTACAAGTAGGAGTCATCAAAAAGGTTTCCTGCCATATACACAGCAGTGGACTCTTTGATGTTGATTTCAGATGTAAATAACATTGTTGATTACTTACAGATCAATATTACTTTGTTGCCAGGCATTTTCATTTCCAAGAACTACATAATCTATGATGGGTTTTTTTCGAAGTGTATCTATCATCAATTCAGCTCACCACATCATGATCGTTAAAGCATCTAAAGAAAGATTGATCCTGAAGGTTTAAGTCTGTGGTAAACTGATCAATGTGAAAAACAATATTTTAATTGAAGGAATGATAATAATCTGTTCATTTATCAACTTCATATTGTATAATTGTACATGTAGAATTATTAAGAAGAGAGCTGACGAAAAAAGGTGTTTTAAAATGAGAGGTACACTCTATAGGGCACGGTGCTTGTAACAGCCATAGAGTTGACAGTGATAAGATGAAAGTAGTAATGATGATGATGGTGATGGTGATGATGATGATGATGATGAAAATGATGATGGTGATGATGATGATGGTGGTGATGATGATGGTGGTGACAAAGATGATGGTGATGAAGAAGATGATGACAATGATGGTGATGATGATAATGAAAGTAATAATGATTATGATGCCAATGATGTTGATGATGAACAAGATAATGATGATAATGATGGTGATGATGATGATGTTGAAGATGATGATGATGATGATTAT
The DNA here is from genome assembly GCA_035222895.1 of Strongylocentrotus droebachiensis. Classification (NCBI taxonomy): domain Eukaryota; kingdom Metazoa; phylum Echinodermata; class Echinoidea; order Camarodonta; family Strongylocentrotidae; genus Strongylocentrotus; species Strongylocentrotus droebachiensis. Next base: position 72,423 of record JAVYIG010008247.1, on the reverse strand, counting down.
GATGATAATGATGATGATAATGATGATGATGATGATGATGATAATGATGATGATGATGATGATGATGATGATGATGATAATGATAATGATAATGATGATGATGAAGATAATGATGAAGAAGATAATGATGACTGTGATGTTGATGACAATGATGATGGTGAAGACAAAATTATGTCCTTGTAGTGACAATTACATAGACATGTATGTTGATGAATAATGACAATGGCCATATGTTTTATCACTAATTTACATAATAAATTCAATTATTTCTGTTATCTTTATTTTTTTTGGGAAAAGATAGTCAAATTTGAAACATTGTCAAACTTGTAATCCAACACAATTTCAAAAACAATTAAATATCCTTTATCCTTCTTGTCTCCAAAACTACACCTGAAAAAGCAATTGTGGCATTTCTTGGAATGGCTGTCAGCCAGAAACGAACAGTTGGTAGCTCATATATTTGCACCTGTTCGACGATGACATTAAACAGTGAACTTGGGATATGGAGGGTTCAACCTTCAGCTGTTTGCCATGTTTCCTTTAGAATGTCTTGATTTAAGATGTTCAAGAAGTTATTGCTACCCTGGCTGGATATACACTCTGCCTACTACCTACGTTTGCAATCCATTAAATTAGCTTCTGTTTTTTTAAGACATTTAATTTTTGTAGACTTTAACTTGGCATACAGTGATTAGGTTCAGCCATCAGCTGTTTGCCATGTTTCTCACACATTAATGTCATGATTTAAGGATTTTAAAGACATTATCGTATCCCTTGATACTGTTTTCACACTGGCAATATTTTGCTTAACCCCATACTATACATGTAGGTGGGGTTAAAGGGTATCTTAACCCCACCTATAGTCTGGGGTTAAGCTTATTCCACTTTCTTTTCACACTGGCAAAATGTTGCTTAACCCCCGTACTATAGGTGGGGTTAAAGGGGGGGTTTTAGCCCCACCTATAGTACGGGGTTAAGCTTATTCCACTTTCTTTTCACACTGGCAAAATGTTGCTTAACCCCGTACTATAGGTGGGGTTAAAGGGGGGTCTTAGCCCTACCTATAGTACGGGGTTAAGCCTATTCCACTTTCTGTTCAGACTCGTATTTACCAAAGAGGGCTAACCCCATCTATAGTACGGGGTTAACTAACCCTGCAAAATAGCAGGGCTAACCTCGCAATTGTGGTGCTAACTCCTGCTAACCCCGCAATTGCGGTGCCAAGCAAATGAATGAGAACAGAAACGAAAAATAGTCCGGGACTACGCAGTGAAGCGAATTAATGAATTCCATGGCCATGGCTAGTACGGGGCTAAGGAATTGCAGTGTGAAAAGCCAACAAAAATAGTCCGGGGTTAAGGATAGTACGGGGCTAAGCAAAGTACGGGGTTAAGCAAAACCAGTGTGAAAAGAGTATAAGTTGTCTGCCAACCTTCCACAGCAAGATTTATGAATTTCCATTTCCAGAACGCAGTGTATTGTGCATGCCTAAATACAGAATCTAGGGTTCATAAAACTAGTCTAACGGCCCAAAAAATTCAGGGGAAAAAATTAATATTTATTTTTCGGGGGCCACTTTTCAAGCTTGCCTGCATGAAAATAACAGTCTAAAATTTGTTTTGCATTAACTCTATGCAAATTTACAGGGCTCTTTTCTGAATTTCGGGGGCTCTTTTGGGCATTTCGGGGGCTATTTCGCCCGAGCCCCCGTGTATTTTTTTCACTGCCAAAATTTGAATAATTCCTCTAAAATAGGAATGATTGGCAGCTATGTTCACCTAGTGCTTATTTTCCTGGGTTATGTTACTGTTCTTCTTTTTTTTGACACAGCCCCAAAAGTGCTTAAACAGTTCCTTTAAATATTGGGGGCTCACAAAAGAAATTGCATCTTTTCTATCCAAGGCCGACACTGCTCTCAGCCAAGTTTAGTAGGCACTTGTCTTATAATCTTTCCTGTTCAAAAGTTTATCTAACATCTCCAATGAACATTTCTGAGGGAAATAACAGGATTATGAATAAACTGTTGCTTTAGTTGGCATGGAAACAAATAGCAATGCAGCGACAACACAAACTGAAAGTGCAGTCACCCTGACATTGCTCATGCATGTACATTACACACACCTACACGAAACTTCATTAACTTTAACAAGGTTTGGTGGGTGGCAGGTTGAGGGGCCTGTTTTTATTCTTCAAGATTTACGTCCCTAGATTAAATTTGGAACTGAAATAGATTGACTCAATTTCCTTGCTTTGGGCTATATAGTCGGGTTGAGTTGAGAATGACAAGCCTGAGAAAATCTTTCTGAAACTTTGGAGAAATTCTGTCAGAAAATTTCAGGCTTTTTATGAGGTTGAAAGTACTACATCAATCAGCAGATATTTACAAACTACATGTAGATCAAAAAGTGAAAGGGAAAAATTAAATAAAATTTGATGGTTTTCCCCAACCATGCAGACAATCAAATGGGCATAATAACAGAAATTATTTAACTTGCTCAAACTTTGCAGGAATAGGTTTACACAACATTGTCTGAGGTTGTGATTTATAAACTACTTGATTAAAAAATTTGATCGAAACAAGTTTCAGACCATGGTATATCTTTCCAATAACACATATAACTTGATACCATTATTGTTTAAGTATAGAAACAAGGAAGGAACTTTAATGATTGTGGGAAAAGGGTACAAGTGTACATTTGAAAGAAAATCTCAATAGGCGTGTCTGCACTATCTCGAGATTGCCAAATATCCAGCTATTTTGAACTATCCCGATCGAAACTATCCAGCTATTTGCGTCTTCATTAGACCGAAGTGGCAAATTAGCTGGATAGTTGGTCGGGATAATATCCCAAGATATCTCGGTCTAGTTTGCAAAATATCCTTCTATTTCCGAACTAGCGGGATAGTTTGCGACCGTCTTCATTAGACCGAAGTACGGAGTCAATTATCCCGATCCCATCATGCACAACGATTTCCGGTTCGCACATGCGATCTATACCGCTCAGCACTGACCTCGCAACCACTGACCTCGAGTAAACACGGAAAACCGCAAACTAGACCGAGATATCTTGGGATATTATCCCGACCAACTATCCAGCTAATTTGCTACTTCGGTCTAATGAAGACGCAAATAAGCTGGATAGTTTGCGATCGGGATAATTCAAATAGCTGGATATTTGGCAATCTCGAGATAGTGCAGACACGCCTATTGCGATCCTTTCTATCCTTTCAATCTGGCTTACTTACAAACCACACATAGACTTCTTACTCATATTTCCGCAACAACTCTAGCGTTCATGGACAAACTTACTAATAGTGACCTTTATACTTCTATTTCCGAACTAGCAATGCTTGACCAATTTACTCTGTATTCCCAGTCCCAACTTCTGCTGTGTATAGATTAAATCATACAGTACAAAATTGAACTTAGTGAAGTATGAGAGCTAAAGTAGCTCATTTGTTTCGCATGCAGCTTATTAAACCTTGTACTTGTATATTAAAAATAACCTTGCATTCAAACCTTGGCCAATTTAGCTTGAATTTGTTATGAATGACAAAGTCTAGTGGCAAAGGGGAAGACACCCCTATTGTAGATAATGGACTGATCCCAACAGGCTGCAGTTAACCTTGGTCTTGACCTTGGGCTAGTTCAAATTCCCCCAGGGGAAGGGGAGTCCAAGGCTTGCTGTCTCCATAGCTGATTAGACAATTCCCCTCAGGGAGAAGACCTGCAAGACAAGCTGCTCCTGAGTCAGACTTCCAACTTCCAACTTCCACCGTATATGTTTCATAATCTGTCTCTCTGTCTTTTTCTGTCCCTCTGTCTCTCTCTCTATTTCTTCCTCTCTCTCAACTTTCTTTCTTACTTCACTATCTTTTATTTTTGTAAGCCCCATGTTCTTCATTTATCTAGTTTTCACTCTCTTTCCAAAATATCATAATCTTTCTATCCATATTACTTATTAGGATATATTAATCTGTAACTTGTTAGCTTCGTAATATGAATCTTACTCTTTTCCATTATCTCTCTCATTTCCCTACTCTCTCTATCTTTCTCCCTCATGCTGTGGCTCCCCTTTTCTCTCTTCCTCCCTCCCTAAAGGCCTCTCCATCCCTCTCTCCCTTCCCTTATTTTGTTTGTACATCCTCGCCACCTTCTCTCTCTTCCTCTTTCCTCCCTATCTCTCCCTCCCCCCCCCCCCCCCTCTCTCTCTCTCTCATTCTCTTTCATTCTCTCGCTCTCTCTCTCTCTCTCTCTCTCTCTCTCCCACCCCCATCTTCACCCTCTCTCCCAACCCCCTCATTCACCTTCTCTCCTTCCCCTCCTTATATCTCCCCCTCTCACTTACCTCTTTATATCTTCTCAAAGTTCCCTATTCCATTAAAAAAAAACAATCAGTAATGTTCACTTTCAAATGTATAAAACCCTTCCTGCAGTTTTCCTCGAAACCTGTAAAATCTCAATTCTATCTTCCACTCACTTTAGGCAATGCTTCAATAGGCCTGTCCTCATCAGCTCGAGTTTGCAAAAGAACCCGCTATTTTACCTATCCCGATCGCAAATGAACCAGATAATTTGCGTCTTCATCAATTCGCAGGTGTAATTAGCGGGATATTTGGTTGAGCAAATATCCAGAGAAATCTGGTCTTGTTTCCAAAGTATCCCGCTATTTGGGAAATAGCAGGCTAATTTGCACCCGTCAGAGCTAGTTTGTGATGAGCGTATCGGTCTGGTGAAGCCGCCGTTCAGAGCTTCAAGATAATATCCTGAGTCTGAAAATAGCGGGTTATTTGGCAAACTTGAGCTGATGAGGACAGGCCTAATGACAGTTGAACCACTCATCCAGACAGAAGGGTCTTGGTTCAAGCATCCTTCACAAATTCCCTGGTAAGTAATTTCTGCGAAGGCCACTCTGTGTATTCCCCCCTTCGCTAACCGGTATCTTTAAGGAGTGATTCCAAGAAGCCTGCAACTTTCCGAAAAACCAAAACCGAATATCTTCTCAAAACTTCCCTTTTCCATTGAAAAAAACAATCAGGAATTTGCGATTTCAAATGTATAAAATCCTTCCTGCAGTTTTCCTTGAAACCTGTAAAATCTCAATTCTATCTTCCACTCACTTTAGGGACTGCTTCAATGACAGTTGAACCACTCATCCCGCCAGAAGGGTCTTGGTTCAAGCCATGGTTCAAGCATCCTTCACAAATTCCCTGGTAAGCAATTTCCCCGAAAGCCACTCGGTGTATCCCCCCCTGCGCTATACCGGCAATTTTCACTTTCAAATGAATAAAACCCTTCCAGCAGTATTCCTTGAAACCTGTAAAGTCTCAATTCTATCTTCCACTCACTTGAGGGAATGCTTCAACGACAGTTGAACCACACAACCAGGCAGAAGGTTCTTGATTCAAGCATCCTTCACAAATTCCCTGGTAAGCAATTTCCGCGAAGGCCACTCAGTAAATTCCCGATCTCTAACCAGTACCTTTAAGGAATAATTCCAAGAAGCTTGCGACTTCCCGAAAACCGAAACTGAATCTGCCCTGGGAATAAAGCACGAATAAACGATGCATAAACTAGGCTAGACGCACATTAAAGTCATTAAAAACCCTACCCTAGAAATAATTGAACATGTGTAACTAATGAGGAGATACTTTAAGCTCAACATGTGTAGGAGGCATGGTATATATTAATAACTAAATATGTGATCACCGATGATTAATGCCTTTGACACCTCCTGCGATGTGATCCTAATGATATAGGATTGAACGATAAATTTGTTAGAATGTTTTTAATTATTCACATTTTGTGAGTTAACTACTTCTCCTGGAAACTGGAAAGTAAAGAGCTACTGTTTCAGAAGCACTGAACATGAGTTTCGGTGTAATGTACAATAAATTTGTTTAAATGTTTTTAATCATTCACATTTTGCAAGTTAATCACTTCTCCTGGAAATTAAGGAGCTATTGTTCAGAAGCACATGAACATGAGTTTCGGTGTAAAGTACACAAAATTTGTTAGAATGTTTTTAATCATTCACATTTTGCAAGTTAACTACTTCTCCTGGAAAGTATAAGGAGCTACTGTTTAGAAACACTGAACATGAGTTTCGGTGTACTGTACAACAAATTTGTTAGAATGTTCTTAATCATTCACATTTTGCAAGGTAATGACTTCTCCTGGAAAGTATTAGGAGCTACTGTTCCGAAGCATTGAACATGAGTTTGGGTGTAAGTATCGTCTATGTTTGTGACTATACCAGTAAACTAAATGATGGCACACAGGCTGAGGATGATGACAATAATGATGATAAAGATTATGAATGATGATGACAACATGATGGGGATGTTCATGATGATGATGATGATGATGATGATGATGATGATGATGATGATGATGATGACAATGCTGATGACGATGATGATGACGACAATGATGATGAATTGATAATATCTTTGTTTATCTTTCTGTTGGAAATGAAATAAATATGAATTGAATATGTGCTCAGTCATGGATGTTTGCTATTAAAAATAAAACTTAACAAGACATAATTCATGATTGTGAGGGCATCTCCAGACACCATAGCGTGTCCACCTTAAGATTGATCACCATACTATCATTTCACCTTTGCCATCTGTTCACATATTAGATGATACCTTTGACAAGCATATGACCATTTCAGATCAATAAAGATCATGTTTCAAATGAATCCAAATCTGTTAATGTTCTCAGTAGAATCAGGAAGTTCATAGATAAATATCCTTCTCATCAATCTTAAGATCTCTTGTGATCTTAATTGTCCGACTCCAGATTATTGTAATTCACTACTCCGTGGTATGATCTTATTACATCCCTTCGACTCCTCCAAAATAAAGCAGCACGGCTCATATTCATTGTAAAATGACTCCCATCTCATTAATGATCTTTATTTGTTTCGTGTTAATAATCATATCATACAGAAGACCTGAACTTTCACTTACAAATGTCTCAATAATCCAGCACCAGCAAATTTACATGAAGGGGATCCATTTCTCCATGCGCACACATCCACGTATAATCCATGCTTGGCCACTGGTAATTCGCTTACTTTCCCTCGAACCAGTACAAGGGATAGGGATTTTTTTCAGTTATTGCCTCAAAAACCTGGAACTCCCTGCATGTTCTAAAGAATTGCCATACTCTCACAGCTTTCAAGAAGTTTCTCTAAACACTTCATTTCTACTTTGTTTGAATATTCCTCTTTGTATGTAATTAATGTAGGCTTTGTATGATAATGTTCTCTTTCTTTGTTTATTTGTAAGTATTTCTTGTTTAATATGTACTTTATAAATGTACCGGTAATATTATTATCATGATGATAAAAAATAGTAGCTGACCAGGCCTGAAGTATGGTAGAGAGAAAAATTAAACCCAACACATAGGAGAACATCTAAACTAGAATCAGGTCTACATGTATATGACCAGAGAGGCAGACAATAGGGCAAGACTAAATTCATAAGACTGAACTCATCAGGCTAAAAATATTGCCATAGAAATTTTAATCCAACACTGGACACTACATTGAAAGTGGGTCACAGATACATGTAGGTGTCTGATTTAAGAGACTACGTGACCTTGGCATTGCTCCCATGCCTTCTGCTCCACTGGACATGTTAGCAAACACAACCCCTAAGGCCTGTCATCATTAGCTCAAGATTGCTATTTTAACTATCCCGATCGCAAATTATCCAGCTAATTTGCCTCTTCATCAGCCCGCAGATGCAATTAACGGGATATTTGGTCTAGATAATCATCCCAAGATATATTGGGCTAGTTTGCAAAAAATCCCGCTATTTGTCCAGTGCGTCTTCACCAGTTTCGAGGTTGAATCTCGAGCTGATGAGGAGGCGATTTGTAACTTTGAGCTTATTTGCCAAATCAGAAATAGCGGGCTATTTGGCAATCTCGAGCTAGTGAGGACAGGCCCCTAGAGACTCTCCAGTGGGGTTTCTCTCAACTGCTACATTAGTCCATTGCCTAGAGGCTGGACTGTTTCTGTGTCGCGCGCCCAATCAGCTGAGAAAATAACACACCCTCAACGCTAAACCGAAGACAGCCCTTATCTTTTCGACTGTTGTTTTGGGGGATCGCGCTGTGTGTGGGATGCGTGATAGGGAGGAGGACATAGATGACCGAAGAATGAAAAATAAAAACGGTCAGAATCTGGACTAGCCTATGAGTTTAATTTCCTTATTTCTTCAGGCTCATTCAGCTTTAGGACAGTTTCTACCAAAATCGTTTGGCAGATAAGATTAATCTCTATTCTTGATCTAGAACATCCCGTTTAAGTTTGGTTCATTCTGTAAAAATATATTCTTTTTGTCGATCAGTACAAGAACTCTAGACCGCCTTTAAAGAAACCGAGCATCCCACGTTGCCCTTATCAGTCCCACACATCCGCGGCCAGACAGTGAAGATGGTTTAAACATCTTTAGAGGGAATCGAAAGCTGTCCCAATGCGATCAATCACAGTAGTCTAGAAGCGCAGACTTTAATTGGACACCTTACCACAATACCCAAACGGCCGAAGCCTAGAGCAGAGCCATGAGCAGAGCCTAGCTCCATTGGTCTCTGGCCGTGTCCTGAGAAGCCAAAGTACAGAGCCTATGCAACATGCTGTCGCCTAGTCTCACTGTGCAGACACTGTTACGCACAGCGACTGACAAGGGTCTGGGCTTGCAAACTACAATCATGGCACCCTGCCTGCCTCCAGGCTTGATCCCATTCTTACTCAAGAAATAAAGAGTAGGCATGGTAGGAGTGCACTTTGAAGGGGTATGGACCTGCCTCTCTCATTCATGTAGGTCCAGAGCACATCTGGCCCATGGCAGGTCTGGTCCCCACCCTATATAGCCCTAACCCTAACCATAGCCCTAGCCCTAGCCCTAACCCTAACACATCCTGAGTCCTGACACTGGCAGTGGCATCTCCAGTCAGCCTATGCCTATCATGAACAGCTTTGTCAACTCTTTACAAGTGAAAAGGCAATCAAGTGTCCCACTGAAACGTTGATCACCTTTAGTTCAAACGCTCCCCTTTGGAAGTGTGAACAAACTTGTCTGAGACCATGGTGACTCTGGGCGTCTACCAGCGACAGTTCAAGGAAATTACATTTTTGACTTTTGGAAGAAGTTGCCTTATTTTCAAGAAGAAAATTGAGTTCATTGCATGAATCAGGGTGCAAGAAGAAAAATACAATTAGATAAAAAATGTCTAGACAGCTTCAGCTTGGCATGCAACCACAAACTCGACCAAAGATTTGTACCCTGAATTCATGTCCTTTCTTGGCCAAATTCTTTTCCTTTTTTCCTTCCTTTTTTTTCTTCAATCATTAGTTTTTCCCTCCCCACACAGAGAGCGAAATCTCCACTAATCGTGCTTTCCCCTAAAAAATGCATCCGGTATTAAACAAAGTTCTTGAAATTGCATCATGAATTTGATGAATGGTTGAAAAGACACTAAACAGTTGAGAAAGTGCTTCATACTGCTTTCTAACTTGCTTCTATCGGAGTCACACCGATGAAAATACCGATTGAATTTTCCTTAAGTAAACAAAGGTGAAACCGCAGTTTTCCCCCTGTCGCTTTCTAACTGCCAGTGAAATTCACTCGCTGGGGCGAGCCCTTGCCGGAAGTGAAGAATTATTGCGTAATTATTAAGACGGCGCTCCATCTAGCTAGCATGCAGCATGTTCAACCATAAGTCAACAAACACAGCTGGTTATGATAAAGCGCGCGTATACTGCGACCTTTGACCATTTTAATTGCTGTTTTAATCGCCTTTTTCTCCCGAACGCTTTCTAACTGGCCGTTCTCCTGCTCTTGAGTAGGAGAATTTAATCGCCTGTTTCTCTTCTTTTCATCGGCTATTTAATCGCCTTTTTCTCCTCTGTTGCTTTCTAACTGGCCGTTTCCGGATGCATCCGATGAAAATCAGTGCAGTTAGAAAAGGGTATTATACACACGTTCGGGTATCAATAGGACTATGATACAACAATGGTTATACAATGTATATAAGCTACTGAAATCCTTTCATTTGATTGACTATATATATGCAGAGTTATCATAGATTTGTGGCAGTTGTTATTGATAACAAGTTTCATAAAAACGGACCAAATGCTTACCACTATGAAGTATGAATAGACTCACAATTCAGACCTCTGATTACACTTCACAAGTAAACTGCCTCCATAACTCAGTCATATCCTACTGTGTACAGAACAGACAGATGGCAATCTGGGTCTGGAACCAAGACTTGGTCGGATGCGACATCCTAAACTGACAGGACTGGGGCCATTTTTCTAAATAGTCTCAAGGTTCGGACCTCTGTTTACACTTCACAAGTATAACTGCCTCTATAACTCCTATCCTACTGCGTAAAGAAAAGAGGTAACGGACTGGGTCTGGAACCAAGACTTGGTAGGATGTGAGATCCTAAACTGACAGGACTGGAGCCATTTGTCTAAATAGTCTCAAGGTTCAGACCTCTGTTTACACTTCACAAGTATAACTGCCTCTATAACTCCTGTCCTCCTGTGTATTAAAGAACAGAGGTCACGGACGGATGGCAATCTGGGTCTGGGACCAAGACTTGGTCCGATGTGAGATCCTAAACTGACAGGACTGGAGCCATTTGTCTAAATAGTCTCAAGGTTCAGACCTCTGCTTACAATTCACAAAAAAGATAACTGTCTCTATGAATATATACTGTCCTACTGTGTGAAGAAAAGTCGTGACGGATAGATAGCAATCTGGGTCTGGGACCAAGACTTGGTCCGATGTGAGATCCTAAACTGACAGGACTGGAGCCATATGTCTAGATAGTCTCAAGATTCAGACCTCTGTTTACACTTGACAAGTATAACTGCCTCCATAACTCCTACCCTACTGTGTATTAAAAGAACAGAGGTCACGGACAGATAGCAATCTGGGTCTGGAACCAAGACTTGGTTGGATGCGAGATCCTAAACTGACAGGACTGGAGCCATATGTCTAGATTAGGCAACACATCACGGGAGAAGAATCCAAACGACAGCATCAAGAAAGATGGGGATAGAGAGGATGCGATCCGCCATCCCTCATCGAGAAGGCCGGTATGAAAGACATGAGGGGATTTCGACAAATACTCCCATCTCGTCAAACCCCCATAATGACATCGTCGTGTTGGATGGTGGGTAGGTTGGAGGATGGAGAGCTAGCCCCATGTTCAGTCTACTAGCATTCATCACATACATGTAGCTACATGTACATGTATATGAGAATCGTATAGCTATACGATTTACCGGTACTGTTTTTCTTGTCTGAACGTCAAAAAGAACGTCATCAAAAGAAATGTCATGTAACAAAAGGCCACACAGTGAAACTCATATAATAGTATTCTTTCGAACAAAATATCCATGAAGAATCATGAGTCCCATTCTCATCTGAACGTCATGTCATTTGAAAAATCGTATACTCTGTGGGGCTTACCGTGAGCTCATAGTGATGATTGGCTAGCTGTCATGTCAACTGAGTGCTGACCTCTTCAAAGTTAGTTTCTTCATACTACATTTCGCTATACAGTGATTCTTTATACAGTTTCATATAAATTTCCATAGTCTGAACATCCTATAGGACTACAATTTTGTGATTATTTCTACCGTAAATCTCTGTGTATAAGGCGCACTTTTTTGAAATTTGGGGGGTGCGTCTTATACACAGGTACAGATTTTTTTTTAAATATTTTTTTTTAGTTTTTTTTTTTTTTTAGTTTCGATTTATGGCGCTAGGCCTGGCAATGTCTCCTAGCTCAGTAATCAGTGTGTTGACTCACCACTCGGAAACTACAACAACACTCAAATTTGTCTGTCATCTTGGTTTGAAAGTAATCTATCTAATAGATCTCAATATGTAGTTTATAATAATAATTCCTCAAATTTGTTTTCTATAACAAATGGTGTACCACAAGGTTCTATCCTAGGTACTCCATTTTCAGAAATTTAGAGGATGCTATTCATATCATGCATGACTATTGATGTTTGGCATAGAACACAGTGCTTCTGCTAGGTGATGTGATGAGGCTGGTGTGGGACACTTGGTATATTCAAGCCTTAGACTGTTGTTACTATTATTTGTGACAAGTACACAACTTCAACTGCACCTCGATGTAAAATGAAGGTCCTTCCCCGCGTGGGTTTTCGGTTTTCCTTCCCCAAAATAGGGGTGCGCCTTATACACAGGTGCGCCTTATACACGGAGATTTACGGTATTTTCTAAATTCATCATTAGTAAAGATACTAAAGTTCTACAGTAATTAGTTAGTTCTAATACAAACTCATATTACCCTCACACATAGATAATTCCCATATTTGTAAATTCATTACATACAATGTACATTCATAAACGTATAAGTTATATGCTACTTTAAACAACAAAATATCATCATGGACAATATGCATTTTAATATCAAGACCAGCTCTATTCAAATTTTTCTGATTAGAAAATAACAAACTTTGTGAAATAAACATACATGTAGTATGCACAAGTGTGCATGTTCATTGTACATTACATGTACATGTACATAGTTTGGGATTGAAACATGTCATGCTTAATTGGAAACCCAACTCTAGCGTACTCTCTGAAGAGCCTTTGCCCATCTATCAAACCAATATCGAGGGAGCAATAGTCAAGCTTGTATCTTGAGACAAGCCAACAAACAAATGATGAAAAGATAAACTGGAGAAAGAGATCAGAGTATAGGACTGATCTTTCTATCATACGACAAACAGCCATCTTGAGAAAGAATCTACCGTCTATAAATAAAGCCTCGGAAAGCGACGGAGGAACAATAAGCCATTCATTCGAGTCTTGACTCATTTGTCATCCAGCAATCTCAATGATGTCGTCTTCTTCTTCTTCTTCTTTCGCGGGATGCGCTTGTCTCGTCGCTTCTCGTTTGCGTAAGTCGGCGGAGGCAGCGACGATTGACAGGGGTCGAATTCTGCAAATTTCAAGAAATATTTTGTCTTGGGAGCTACTGGTCTCGGCTTTTCGATCAGCAATACCCGGTGCATCTCAGGGGGACTGGAGAACGATTTCAACATAAACTGAAGATGAGCATCTACAGTATGTTTCTTCCTTATACATGTACGTGCCTGATTGATTGAGCAGTGCTCCTCTTATTAAAAAGAGGACAGAAATTTACACTGTTTACACTGTTTCAACGCTATCTTCTCATACATGTACATCCATTTAAAAGCTCCCTCAAACATCTAACTAAACATGTTAAATTGCAAGAAAACAGCATGGAGAAAAGCAACTGATGGAATCTTAAGGAAACTTTTAATTATATCAAGAACATAAAATGTAGAACTGAACTATATTCTACTTCCACAGTATCTTGTTGCTTTGTTAGGCAAACCATTGGGATGGCGGCAAGAGAAGACTTTAAGAATAATGGATGCAAAAGAGCATAAAAGCTATAAAGGTATAACAACAAAAAGACATAGAGGCATATTTGTACATCATTGCTATCACTGTAAATGCAGTATATAGTCTTGCAAAATTCAACGTTCATTTCCTTTAGTAAGCAAGTAAAGCTTGTTAATTTCAATATCGAAACCAACTTACTTCAAATTGCATTCAGCGAAGATACACAGATAGGCCTATGGAAACACTGGAAGGAAAACATTTGATATACTGTACATTTGAATGTGCACCCAAATCAAATACATGTACACACAATGTACTTGAATGAATTGCAAAAACAAAATAGAATTTGTTAGGCCAATTCCTGCTTCCCAAGGCAAAATTCACAAACCACAACTCGTCATTATTTTCATTATCATTGGCACGGACACAAGAACAATTTATGTGTTGATTTTGTCCGTACACTGTACATATTTGAGATAGGATATGAAATGGATCTCTGCTTCCTGTCTCTTTCAAATAACTTTTCCAACCAAAACCAAAAGTTATAATTAAATCATAGATTTGTACAACATTCTCAAGTTTCCAGTAATATGAGAGACCACTCAGACCAGGCATACATTATACATGTACATGTAGGTCCCAAGTTTTTAAAAAATATTATAATACACCCTGTACAGTATGTAAATATTGAATAGAAGAAACAACACCAGTTGATACTGCGATTGTAACTGTTGATTTTGTACCGAAAGCTTTCCTATTTTTAAGAGAGCAAGGCAAAGGTCATCCTTTAGGAAACCCAACATCCGTACCAAATATATTGATAGATAATGAAACACAGACAGTGAAAGCATTTAAAGAAAAACAGTTGACTCACTAATACTATACTATACATGTTGATGATGTACTATTTGCTTTTCTATTTCTGAGTGACCAGGAAAAGGTCACGATTAAAAAAAAGCAATAAAACTTCCAACCTACAGGTGTATCAAATACAATGATCGATAGACATTAAAACACAGATATTGAAGCAGCATTAAAAAACCAAGACTGTTCAGTGTTAATGTTGTACAAAATGCTTTCCCATTTGTGAGAGACCAGGCAAAGTTCATCGTTTAGTAAACCCAACGTCCATCCTTATCGGAGGAAGTGGCAGTCCCAGCATGCTCTATGGTCGCGCCACAATGGGATTACACATGGCCTGCACTTGACCTAGTTACGGCGCAAGAATTAGAGCAAGCAAGGACGACCAGCGACGAAACAAGTAATCTCTGCCGATGATAATCTATAGTAGCGAGGGGAAATGGGGGCACGGCTACAATTCGAAGCGAGGCCTGCTTGTATTTAGGTCGGATTTTCAAAAAGAATGATGAAAACTGGCCCAAGCGATGGAGGTGATTAATTGTCTGGATAAATATGGATATCATGTTGAATAGGCTACAGTATTGATTGGTCAAATACACCTTCTCTTGAGCCGTCGTCAGGGAGACGATAGCCTGCCTATGTATTCAGTAGACGTGTCGTAGTCGAGTGGTGTGTACACTTGACTTAAAATGCAAAGGTTGTGGGTTCAATCCCTGACAAGGCACTGATATATGAACATGCATGTGATGACCAAATTTGAAAAAATAAATATTCTTGTAAACATGGATAGAATTTGACTACTATACAACAAGGAGCATGCTGAAACCTAGAAAGTCTTTTCCAAAACATCATAAATACAATAAAATAAACTTACAACATATTTAATAACATGGAATGAACAGTATCAAATGATATCAGTATTTATTACCCACAATCTTCAGATCTGCCACCTGTATGGAAATTATCCATGGGCATTTAATTGTCCGGGAAGTAACTTAAAATAGACTTTCTGAACAATAAGATATCCTAGAACAACTGTAGCAGGCAGAGGAAATAAAACGAAACTTGTGACATAAATTCTACTCGACATAAACTTATCAAGTGGGCTTTCCCTTAAAGGATTACAAATGCGTTACTGGTATAAAGACGTCTTCCTGCATACATGTTACGCCTACACATGCCACAAGTATATTCAAACAAACATGTACTGTATGCTTTTATTGTTTCCTATAAAATGTGCATTATCATCTCTTCATAGTCTCAAGATCACGTATTCAGGCAAGAGGGGGAATTGAATCTTTCCCCCTGGAATATCTTATTACATGTACACCTGTACATCTCCATCGTTCACAGAAATGTATTTTCGATCATAAAGATCAAAGTATGGAACACAATGGAGGGTTGTTTACAGGCTTATGTTATGTAGTGATGCCAATCTGTGTTATCCATTCACTACTGAAAACTTCATAAATTCACATTATCATTCAAATCTCAATACCACAGTTATCTGTTTCTCTCACCTTTAATAAAATTAATATTATTACAACTACAGTAATATGATATCAAAATTGATTTTATATTTTTCCAATGTACAGTGTACAGCATATTAACGCCAACATAGACTTTACATGTGTACATTGCCACAAGAAGATTCCCAGCATTTTTGTAATTCCCTAATTCTTCCTTAATTTCACAATTTTTTTCTTCTCTCATTTTTGTGTACCACATGCAGCTACATGTAATTATCCCGGCATACGTGCACTAAGTCGGACTTCCCTGTGTGATATCGTGGTGTCAATAACGTGTCATATTTTCTTTATCACCACTTCATTACAAAGTTAAGATTGCCTTTAAGGGAAATGAATCTTCCCCCATAGATATCTCATTACATCTTCATCACGAAATATAGACCTTGAAGAATAAACTACCTGCAATTATCCTGGTATACGTGCAAAAAGAATCATGTCAGTGTTGGGCTTGGTTACTTGAAAGTACAGATACCTGTCATTTGCTTGATGCTTAATATTATAAAATGTATACATGTATTCTGCTTTTATTTAGCGCTTTTATATAGCGCTTTTATATAGCGCTGTTAATGTTATATAGCGCTTAATACATTGATGATGTCTCTAAGCAATTTACAGATATATTATTATCCCCGGCCATCGGATTCAGGCTTGCCCGCACACAATGTATGCACATTTTCCGCTCCCTGGGGAGCATTCCAGCCAGGCGTCATTTAACAGACACTCACAATGCTGAGCAAACTACACTAACTGTCGCATCCTACCGGGTATCCGATTAACACCTGGGTGGAGAGTGGCAAATTTATGTACACATGTAGGACATCTTGCCAAAGGACGTTAGTGCTGGGCTGGGATTCAGGGGGAAAATACACGGGGGCTCAGGGCGAATTAGCCCCCGAAATGCCCAAAAGAGCCAAACAAAATTTGCATCGAGTTCAATGCAAAACAAATTAAAGAGTGTTATTTTCATGCAAGCAAGCTTGAAAAGTAGCCCCCGAAATTTGTAAAGTATTTTTTTCCCTGCTGGGATTTGAACCCATACCTTGTGAACTGCAGTTGGGTGACTTATCCACTAGACCACAACACCTCTACACATGCTTAGTACATGTGTATCATCAATGGAGAGCCAGAAGGGCATTAACTCCTATACTTTAATACACAGGCTTAATGCCCTTCTTGTTATCAACAGTGGGGCTGGGCTGACTGAGTTGGCATCGGGCCCATAATTAATTGATCATTTGATCAGGTAGTCAAACAGTTGTTCTCTGTGTTTTATCAAATATATTGGGTTAAGAGCAAGGTTGCTATTGAGATAAGGTGAAGTTCAGGGTTACATTTCAGCGTAAAGGTTTACATTGTAGGTATGTAAATATATGTACATGTACTAGTGTTACTGTTGGGTCTAGTGTTAAGGTAATGAGATTAACCATTTAAAGCCCCTCTAAAGTGTTGGGAGCCCCCAATTCGTCAAAAATTTAATGGCAAAATTTCAATTAAATTGTATCATAATGTGAAAAAGGATGTCATTTAAAGATTTCCCCCAAAAAATGTGTTTGGAGACAAATATTGCTAAAAGAATACGTAATTTGGGTTTTCTGTTGTACGCAGAAAACATAAATTTTGCATTCTTTCATCAATATTCGACTTCAAACGCATTTGTTTTGGAAATCCTTGATGAAATGTGTCTTAAATGACATCCTCTTTCACATTAAGTGAAAATCTTGCCATCAAATTGTTGGGGCTCCCAACACTTTAGTGGGGCTTTAAGGCATTTACTACAAGTGTCAATGAAATTTATGAATATTTGTTATTTCTTTTTTTTAAATATTTCGAGCTACCCTGTACAAATAAGTAGGAATATATTTACAATCTTAACTTGTTCTCCATTGCTTGAACTGCTATTAAAACATTTACATTTACTTTCAAACGCTAAATTGTGCCTTTAATTTGAGGTAAAAGAAGGGTCAAATCTTGAAGATGCTTATTCCTACTATTTAAATAATGTCAACAGTACTGTACGTTTGCTGGGAGTGCATTCGTTAGCCCCTTCTCCCAGGCAGACGAAGAAATGACGCTGAAAAATCTGATGACATTTCACTTACTTTTCTTTTTCCACAGACTACCCCTCCCCCTCCCTCTCTCTCTCTCTCTCTCTGTCTGTCTGTCTCTCTCTCTCTCTCTCTCTCTCTCTCTCTCTCTTTCCCCCTCTTTCTCTCTCTCTTTCCCCCTCTTTCTCTCTCTCTTTCTCTCTCTTTCTTTATCCCTCTCTCTTTTTCTCTCGGCAGCTGCGGCAAAGATACAGAGTAAACTCGGGCCAGAAAGTGTACACAGCATCGAGTTTACTTTTTCGCCTGAAAGTATTGACACATATAATTTATGAGCTGCCCTTGGCGTGAACCCCTTACTATTTCCTTTCAACTGCCGTGCAAACTTGTACTAGGTACTGAATTCAGGTAAATTCTATTTGGTCCTCATGTTTTCCCCCTTCCCTCATTACTATTTTAATTCATTTTCTCTTTGTTTGCATGTATTGTACAGTGTCCAATATATGTGATTTGTTCGTGTAAGTGAGAAACAAGATACAAGCATCGAAAATAATATCGCTAGTGATATTCGTTTGTCTCGCAATGTCAATAAGGAATCTAAAAATTCACAACGTTTCGTGCGCTACTGCAGCACTTCGTCAGGTGATAAAAACTACTGTGAGCAATATCACTAGCGATATTATTTTCGATACTACATCCGCAATGAGTAATATATTTAGCATTAAGATACAAGCACTTTAAATGTAGCTTATTTGCTAACATAAAACAAAATTGGAAATAATATACAACTAGATATATGCATTTATACAGCATATTACTTTGTCTTTTTGGAGCCAGAAGGGTGTTAATTAACTCATATACATGTACAGTACTTTATCGCAAACGACATCATCGACATGTATTTGTGTTGTTTGCTTTCAATTTTGAACCATGGAAACAGAATTCTGGCAAAAAGGCACGGTCCCCGCAGACAACATGCATGAATATATTTCACTACTGCTTTAAAACCTTGGCGCGAAGGAATGAAACTTGAGAATAATAACATGTATTCTCAAATTCCTAATTACATCATAGAAAGCGAAACAAAAGTATAGCGCTAATAGAGACTTTGGTGGAAAGTGATTTATAAGCACAGTTTTATTATTAATATTATTATTATAGTAAGTGAACAAAATTCACAAATCAAAACAAAAAGAGTTAAATCTGAGATGCATGGCCCTACGTATTATCAGTGTCTGTGATTAATATTGAAGCCCTATTGTGCTTCAAAATTATCATTAAGTGCCTCAAAAAGTATATTTCGTTTTTTGTTTTCCTAACGGTTTTTTTAACACTACAGTAGTGTTTTAAAAATCTTTAGGAAAAGAAAAATGAAATTTCGATTTCCAATCATTAATATCTTGATAATCAGACAGGCAAATTGCTTGTAAAAGTCATGGGATTCCTGACTGACCTAAAGGTTTATAATTATGATTGCAGCATGAGCTAAATCCAGGATTTTGTTCCAGAATCGGAGGCGATGTTACTTTAATACAAAAATAGAAATTTTCACAAATGGGTTAAAATGTAAAGTGTACCTACCTTGGAAGTAACTCTTGTTTCTCAGATAGCTCACACTGAGCCTGAGGATAGAGAGCTTGTCGAGCTTGGTGACGGTGTCAGAGTCGAACGGCAACAGGCTAGCCAACCGATCGAGCTCTGTGTTGAGACGGTCACGGTGCCGCTTACTGGGGTTGGTCCGCACTGTTCCGTTGGCTGGGATCGTATTCCTGCGGGACAGGTTTAATTAAGAAGGATAATAAAGATACGAATACTAGTAAAAGTAAAAATAGTAATGATAGTAATATAGTGACAATGATAACAATAGTAGAAATAATGATAGTAATGACAGTAATAAATTAATAATAATAATAATAAAAATAGGAATAATAATAATATATTCATGATTATATTGATACTGATAGAAATACATGTGCATGTGTAGTAATATTAATATAATATCAATTTTTATTAAAAATAGTAGTAAAGTACTAACAATAATAACAATTTTTAAAAATGATAATAGAAATAACAATGATAATAATAATAATAATTATTAGGGTATTAATGATAGTATAAATATTAGTATTGATATAATTTTATAAGTTTACCAAATGTATGTGGACATGTACAGTATGTACTGTATTCATACATATCGTCGCTGTTTTCACGAAGTGACGGTAGTAAAAAAAAATTGCATTCACTTTGCGTTACGATTTTCCTCACTACCGTCACTTCGTGAAAACAGCGACGATATTATATGGAGATTTCTTTTCAAATTTGTATTGTATGTATCTTCCACTTTGTGATTTTATAACCCTTATCTGATCCATCAAAACTCAACTTAGTGCAAATTCATAATAACAAGATGAGAGCAAAAGTTTGTCAGTCACACATATGTAACTCTAGTGCAAAAGAAAGAGCAGCTATCTAACAGAAGGGTGTTTTATGAATACATTTATGATCAGGTCGAGCACACAACCAGAGGGACAGATAATCAGCCCCTGTTGCTTTGTCTCCAATTTCTCAGAATGTTTACTCAGAGAAGTACAAACTGTGTATTGAACCATGAAAACATATGATATTCAGATCAACAAAAGAATTCATGTGCGCTGTTTTTAACACTTGAAAGTAATTGAATAACCACAAAGGTTTAAGTGTACGGTATGTCATATAATGTTTTGTCTCGTCAAAATCATTAGAAGTGCAACCTATGAAAGGTGTATCATATGGAAAATAAGTCTTTTCCATCTGTATCATGCTGCTCTTGAGAGCATTTACAATGTAGGTTTTGTTGAGTACTTTTTTATTTCTATTATTGTATTATTTCATACATGTATGATGATTTTTTTTTTTTTATTGCTGGTGAAAATGGTCAAAATTAACTGAGTGCCATAAAAACACTAACCAACAACAATATTAAAATTACAGTGTAATTTAATGGCACAGCACATCTTCTTGGCACTTGGTTTGTAATCCTCTTAATACTCAAAAAATGAAGTTTTAGCTGGAGGTGGTGGTGGGTGGATGATTAGTTAGAAGTGGACAGTTCTAAAAGGACAGCAGATTTGAAAGAGAGAGGACTGGTCTGGTTGATGGTAGACTGTTGAAGGCTGTTCCATTTTTTTGGTGGTCCTTGGAAAGGACATACAGTGTATGTATATTTACTGAAGTGAAGAAGATCTAGTATATACAGTTCAAGTGAACTATTTCATTGTTGAAATATAGAAATTATCATCATTTACTTTTATATGTAATTAATCAACAAAACAAATGTGTATTACACTGTATGTACATCATGTTTAGAGACAATGAATAATACAAGTGACTAAATACATGTACACAATATATGGGTCATTTCACGTTAAGTGTACACTTTTTTTCTCACTGGGGGTCAAAAATGAAAATTGTTGTTAGAGCAAAAGATGCACAGATTCTGAAAGTTTGGGGTATATGTCAGAAATGTGTAAAATTATAGAGCGTCAAGTCCATGTTTACATATAGAAATATTCGATTGAAATACAGTAACAAAAATAGGCGTTTGGAGAGGACATTTTGTTTAACAAAGAACACATCAGCTTTATTATACCTGTAAATGGTATACACATAGTTTTCTGTACTTTTATATGCCTTTTTATACTTATCAGATGTTGATGCACTTATTTCCTATTCACTTAAGCCATATTTTGCCGTAAAATTAGTGTATTTTATAGGAAACTGAATTATGGGGAGGTTGAATTTATTTAATGACATGAGAATTTCTTGTCCTTCTTCTTATATAGACTTCAAATTTGGTATACAGTGTTGCATTTATGTCTAAATTATTTGATGCTGTGTAAAAAAAAACAAGTGAATGCAAGTTTTAATCAAATATGAGCTTCCAAACTTAATTCATTGACGTGTTTTGGAGAGGACATTTGTTTAACAACAAATCTTAGCAATATGAACTCTTATTATATTAGTTGATATGTAAATTGCTATGCATCATTCATTTCTAACATTTCTGTAAGAACATGGCAATAGATTATTGGAACATTATATGAGCCAAGTGACATATATTGGAGAGGATAAACTTCAAATTATTCACCATCATTACAACTCCAACTTTATCTCAGAATATATGGCGTGAAAGTTTTGTTATTCATACATTGTTTCATGTTATTTAAACAGTATTTTACAATAAAAACAATACTGATATTGTCTATTGATACACCAGTTTTTATATACAAGTCTTATTATTTATTTTTTCTATAATCCAAACTCTCAAAGAGTGACTAGTTGATATACATTGTATGTTATGGAGAGGACACTTTGTTTAACAGTGACATCTGAATGTTTAAATGCAATTTACTTTTTTTGTAATCAATACATTCACCAGTCTTTATTTTTGATTTTCATATACCAAGTTAGATAACGCAATATAAGGTAGGAAATGTCCCGATACCATGCATATTGTCAATTAAACTAGTATTTATAGTGAGTAATAAGCAAAAAAAAACATCTTACTTTAAATTCCTGCAAAAACAATATGAGAATATAGGTTTCCATAATTGTTGGTATAACTGATCAGAAAGTCCTAACTGATAAATGAATAACAGGTACTGTAACAAGTTACTTGCTTGTCTTTAAAACCGTTCTATTTCTCAACAGTAACAAGACACTTCTTGTCTTTAACAACTTTTTTTTCTTAACAGATAACAAGGCACTTGCTTGTCTTTAACACAGTTCTTTTTTAAACAGATAACAAAACAATTGTCTTTAACAACTTTTTTTTCTTCACAGATAACAAGGCACTTGCTTGCAGCAAGTGAAAACGATTTCGTTTAATAACATTATGGAAATGCAAGCATTTAATTAAACAAACAGAACTTTTTTTTTATTCCTGGCTCATTTTTCCTGATTAAGGTTTCATATAAAGAGGTAGAAAATGAAATTTCTAGAAATGTGATTTTCTCTTTGAAATTCAGATACAGTTCGCCAAATGATTTTTTTTTTGGTAACCCTTTCTTCAAATTGTTTTAAAGCGCTCGTGTGTTAAATTTGCAACATGTGAATCAAATGAAAGAAGGGGATCTCAGCTTTACAAATATGTGTCATTTATTAATTATAATTGAGATTAAGATATGATAAAACATCGACAATTCAAAGTTTCGTTTTTTCTCGAACGCACTTTATTTGTAAAGGTTGAGAACTGTTGAGAACTGATTTTTCTATAAACAATTGTTCGTGATGCGAAACGGTTACCATGCGAAACGGTGCGAAGCTCTACACACAGACAGCGTATTGCTCTGATTGGCTGTATGCAAATGAGTGCATACTGTACTGGGATCTGGGACTCTCGATCGTGGACCTGGGAAAACAAATTACTGTAGTTGTAGTTTGATAATTCCAATCAGAATAGTGAGACGTATAAATAGTCCTCTCCCACATTCACCTAAAATTACGTTCGCCTCAAATCTAAATCGGTCCTTGTGAATTAATATTAGTACTCAAGGACAACAAGACGGTACTTCAACGGGGGAATGAAATTCAAAATCATCATTCCGTTCACGATTTCATTTGATATTTCTTCCTTTTATTAATGCCGTACCATAAATTCTGCCATTTCGTTTTCCCTTCGTTCTTTCTATACAACAGTGCAGTTCGAGGGGCAAGGCAGGTGCGCTAGTAGGTTAGTAGACCCTATCGAAGCTAGCGCAGAGGTGCAACAAGAGGGCCGGCAATAAGCCCTATCGGACCCAGGCGCAGGTGCGATAAGTGCAATAAGTGCAAGAAGCCCTATCGGACCCAGGCGCAGCTATCGCACTAGCCTTTTGACAAGGCCTCGTGACTCGAAGCGGCTGAGATGAGTCTAGATACCCGGAGTGAACGCGCGACCGAGTGACGGAACGTCACGAGGCCTTTTTGAAAGTGGGTTTCACTGCTCCGCATGAATTATTCATAGATACATATTAGCATGCCAATACGCCTACTTTGGATTTATTGACCAATCAGAACGGCGATCTCCCAGTTGGCTTCGTTCGTGATTCGTTCCATGTAGAGGTCAGTGGTCTTAGCACGTACGTAATAGTTCATAGCATGTAGGTCCATGTTCGCACTACGTAGAGTTTACTGTGTGTGTGTGTGTGATGGATATGCTGACTTCGTGCGAGGATACGTTCGCTGATTGAACGCTCCATTTTCTGGAGCGAATTCCAGTCGGAAACAAGGGTTAACATAAGAAATCCAAATCAGATTGATAAAGGCCACTAGGATGGGCTCCTCGCTCTCGCGTTCACTTGGGTTTTCGCGATTAGTCTCGTTTTAGTCGCTTGGCGTCTATCAGACAAGTGGCCTTGTTTAAAGGCTACTATCGCACCTGTGTGCGATAAGTGCAATAATGGGCCTTTTAACGCGCACCTGCGTTTACTGCGCTAAACGTTACAGCGAACGTATAGTTTATTTTGATGGATACTGTATATGGGGCAAAGGTCAGAGGATTTGTTTTCCCTACTTGAAGTGCCTGGTTAAAAAAATGTGTCCTCTCCTTAACAACCTAATGGCATACATTATATTGCTACCAGGGTGGTAAATGATTGCAATGATCAGTAGATTTTGTCAGTTACACACTTACAAATATTGCACTTTAAAATGTATTTAATATCAGACTATGTTGTGAGAATATTTCTGTCTTTGCATTCAGAAATTACCCAATTACATAGAGGAATTAATGAAAATCAATACCAAAATAAAATTATAGCTGTTGACATGATATTTAATGAATTCTTATACTGAGTGGAACAACATATCAATGTTTTCTTACATGAAGGAAGTGATTATACTATAAAAAAATAATTGTTTCTGTACATTGTTAACAATGGGTAACTCTGTTATGGAGAGGACATTCAGTTTAACATTGCATTAGTGTGAGATACTGACCATCTATAGATATGTAGATGGAAAATCACATTTCATGATATTAAATGGAGGCATATTATTATTGTATACCAGTGCCATAGATAGTGCAAGCCTCAGTGCTTTAATATATGAAGAAAATACCTGTTATGGAGAGGACACACTTTTAACGGAAAATAAAGTCATCAAATTAACCAAGCAATAAAATATATATCACATATTTTGTTCATTGATTTGAGACATGTCCTCATTTTCAAACATTCTGAAGATTATTTAAATAGAGTTTAGGCCCATATATATCATTTTAAGTCACTGCTGCTGGCCTCAATGTTATGGAGAGGACATGTTTTTTAATTTTAACGGAAAAGATGCCTTTTACAAAAATATTCATCATTTTCACATTTATTGGTCAAATTTGGTCAAATAAGTTTTATGATGTTACATAGTGGCTGTGCTGACACTAAAACATTAAAATTTTACACAACTCTCAATAGATTCATGTAAGATATCAATGAACATTATCAAAATTATGAAATGAGAATCCCTTTTCCGTTAAAAATGCACTAAAAATGCTGAAATTAACAGAAATAATGTTTGCAGTGTTATGAAAATTGAACTGTAGGTTGCTGTTGATAAGGTCCATCAAATAAAATGGCCAACATAAAATAATAATTGTTTAAAAGATGCCAAAATGGGGAAAACCCCATTTTTCAAAAAGTGTACACTTAACGTGAAATGACCCATATGTTATCAATTGTTTGTTGAGACTGTTGCCTATACTTACAGATACATGTACATTGCATTAAGGCTGGACATTTCATTAGGAGAAATTCTTCACATCATAAACATTTGAGACAATTTTTATTCTGCTTATTGTACAAATCTACCTGATAAAATAAAGCATTATTCTAGCACTTTTTAAAGGAGGTCGTTATTGTCTTTAATTATTATATTGTTGATAACACATCACTAATTACATACATGTACAATACATTATTACATACAATACAATACTTACATACAATACTAATTACATACAATACAATACTTACATACAATACTAATTACATACAATACAATACTTACATACAATACTAATTACATACAATACATTATTATTCTCATTATTATTAATGTTATTACTATTATTATTACTATTATTATCATTATCATTGATGATTATTGATTATTGATAACTAATATGATAATATCATTATTATCATCTTTGTTGTGATTACCATAGCTGTATGTCTACTATTAATAATTATTATGATAATAATAATCATTGTTATAATTATATTATCATCAATATTATTATCATCATTGTTATTAATATTATCATTATCATGATTATTATTATTATAAAAATTAAAAATGATACAAAAGTATTATTGGTAGACAATAATTACATATAGAGGTCTAATAATATTAGCATTATTTTTCTCAATGTTATTATCATTACTACATAACTATTATATTCATTATCAATATCATTATTATTATCATTATTATCATTATCATTATCATTATGGATAACTTACTATTATTATTATTATTATTATCTTTATTGTGATTATCATTACTACTGCTACTTACATGTGTAGCTACTAATAATTATTATAATTATTATTATAATAATTATTATAATAATAATTATTATAATATTATCATTATTATTCTCAATATTATTATTGTTATAACTGTTATTATTACTATTATAAACACTATAATTAATATCTTTATCATTATCATAATGGATATCATTATCATTATTGACAACTTAATATTATTATCGTTATTATCTTTATTTTGATTATCATTACGTCTAGATCTACTAATAATAATCATTATTATTGTAATAATAATAATTAAAATAATATTAATAATAATAATAATGATATAATAACAATAAACAATAATATTCATAATAATACAATTATAATGATCATTATTATTATTATTAAAATAATATAACATACAACAATAATTAATAATCATAATCAATCAATCTTTGCATGTTAATAATAACAATGGTGTAGATCTAGAAGTCTAGGGTCTAGTCCACCATTACTCAAAATTTCAATCCAACTGATGGATCATGTGAAATCTCAGTATTGTAAGATAGCGATTTCACACTGAAGACATGTTAGTATAATCATGATCATGGCATGCATACAGCACCTATCAAGTCTTCATTCACAGATTTTCAATACCCCCCTCGTGTCTTGGTGACTCCACGGGGCTCCGAGCCAGCCTCTCGCCTTCTGCGCTGGCGTGGCTAAGCTTCGATTTCCGTACTACCGCCCCAAAATAAATGTGCTAAATTATCACGAAATCACACTTCTTACCGTTTGGCAGGACGACGACGCCTTTTGCCAGCATAAAGTTTAGATCCTATGGAATCCATGTCGCTGCTGAGCTAAATGTTACGTTCCTTCGAAATCCACAATTTTACCGATTTCACATGGTCATTTCAATGAATCAAGTTCAAGTTCAAGTTATCGGATAGGCCTACTCTTCATGCTCTTCCTCATTCAATTCACGTCTGTGGCTGAGCTTTGCGTAAATTTTCCGATTGAGGCACATGCAGAGGCTAATTCAGTGTCGGTGCACCAAAATGGTAATAATCCTGATAGTTTTGATGGTCACATACACACTGACAAAAATGTTTAGTTCGCACGGATTTTGGAGTACAAATCTGCATGCAATGCATGTAAGTGCTAGAAATTGCGATTCCAAACTGAACCCCAATGCAATATGCCCAAGACCAAGTTGCGAAAAATACGTCGCGGGCGCGCACGGGGCCAAGGGCGCAGATATGGTGTATGTACGTGAATTTTGTATATATTGTTTACAATTGTAAATGTGAACAGTCGTAGCAATAGATGGCAGTATTGAACTCGATGCTCACAGCACATTATACTTTATACTTTTTGTTTATATAAGAAAAGTTTTATTCAGATTGCTTAATTTATATTTAAATAATTAATTTGCATAGAAGATATGTTTATACTGTAAAAATTGTTTTTTTTTATAATTTTGTATCCGAAAGTCACCTTTTCCTTTTTTATATTGAAAAATCTATTTTTTTCTCCCAAATAATTGCAGAATTGTTTCCTAAGATTATCTTTTGACTATAGGAGGCGGCGAAGAGAGGTAGGCGGGGAGGGAGGCGGGCTGACATATTTTGCCCGAATATTTCAAATTTCTACATTTCGAAAGGGAAAAGGCAAGAGAACAAACCAGAAACCAAAAAAACATCTTCACTTTATGATCATTTGGCGGGCGGTATCTGAATTTCAAAGGAAAATCACATTTCTAAAAAGTTCATTTTCTGCCCTCAATAAGTCTTTCGTCTTTTTTGTGCTAACTTAAGTTTTTGAGTTAAGTATGTTGTCAACTCTGTTTGTCGCTACGGCAGGCAGCCAGTGAAAACGAACTTTTTTAATCAAAGTATGGAAATGCAAGCATATATTTAAACAAAGACAACTTTGTTATTCCTAGTGGCTCAATTTTCCTGATTGAGGTGTCATATTATGAAAGGGCAGAAAATGAACTTTCTCCAAATGTGATTTTTAGATACGGCCCGCCAAATGACTTTTTGATACCATCTCTTCAAATTGTTTTTAATTACTTATGCGTGAAATATGCATCATACGAGTTGCATCAAATGAAAGAAGAGGATCAAAGCTTTACAAATATATGTCATTTTTTAATTATAATTGTGATTAAGTTATGATAAAACATCGATAATTCTCGGTTTCGTTTTTTTCTGGGACGCGCTGTATAATAGAGAATGCCTTCTTGGCTAGTGCCGTGTGCGGGTTTTGATCTATGTGGTGTTTTGTCTCTGGATATAGATCTTTGTACAAAAATTCAAATAAGAATAACCAACATGTTGTAAAGTAGTATGGGCGTGGTTAGTATAAGCACCGGTTCCCTCTCAAAATATCAAAGGGCCACTCGTCCGAATTATCAACAGAAATACCCAACAACAACAAAACGACCACGACGCCCCCGCCCCTCCCCTCCCCCTAAAATCGAGGCCCCTGTCCTAGTTACCGATGTGTTAGGCCTAGCCTGTTCAAGTTGATTTAAATTTTGATCTGTTATTCTCGTGTATTGTTGTACGGTTGGAAGCTGGACGAATCAATCAATCAATATCTGCATGTACTACAATTCTATACCCGATACTGCCAGGTCTAACCAGGAAGGTGATCACCTCCCTGGTCTAAGTTATCACTCTGTTTCTTCATGATTCATGGTGTTATTATCTACAACCTGATATCTTCTTGCTTAAAATCCACAATACAGTCAGTCATTTATTCATCATGCAGGCCCCTGTGTTAAATGAGGCGAAATACAAGGGCTTTAAAAACAAAACATAAGTGATGACATTGCTCGAGGACATATGAACTTGACCTTGGGAATTCAGTCTCCTCTGCCGGGGGGCTACTCTTTACTTAAGCGTTGCAGTAAGACAAGTATTTCTATCCTGAAAATTTGATTAGTGGTCTGTTTCAAGGGCATTGGTTGAACATTATTGGGGTGCTGAGCGACAGCTGTTTGATGTGTATGTTCTGTAGCGCCCTAGAGTATAGAGAGAGAGAGAGAGAGAGAGAGAGAGGGGGGGTGAAAAGACGGGAGGAAAAACAAGAACAAAGTGATAAACGACATACGGGAGAGAAAGAGAGAAGGAGAGAGCGTGAGAGAGAGAGAGAGAGAGAGAGAGAGAGAGAGAGAAAGGAGAAGTAGAGAGACAGACATAGACAGAAAGAGAGACATGGGTGAGAAAGAGAGAGACAGACAGACCAATGCAGTGACAGAGACATACGTACGAATTATTGATATATTTCTGGCTCTTATTGATCCCCCGCCCCCCCCCCCCCCCCCCCACTCGGTGTAATCAGGGAGGTATTATGTAGGGTATACGCGTATGCTTGTTCCCTCTTTTTGAAAGCACCCCCTATCTGAGGACTGCCAACATTTCCGTACCCCCCTTTCGCGGGCTTTTCGCGGGCTTTTCCTGCCTTGGAGACCCCCCTAAATCTGAAAAAATGCTCAATGTACCCCCCTAAATTCAGAATAATTTCTCAGGTGCCCAAAGAGATGAGAGAAAAAAAGTAAAAACACCCCCTTTTTAAAGAAATCTCCGGGTGAATAGTTAATACACCCCTTTTTTTTTACAACTCTCGGGCCGGACTTTGTCGCACGAAAAGTACCCCTTTACTGGACATTTTGGTAACACGCATGCGGTCATTCCGACCCCGGAGTGGGGGGGGGGGGGGGGGCGGGGATGATCCGCAAATCTCACGCGTGGTATTAACTCTTATACAGAATAGGCCTATCAAGTTCGTCTATAAAGCGTGCATGTTTGTTTATTATATTTCAATACGGTGATCAGAAAATAGGTAGTAGAGATAAAAAGAGATTGATTGATTGATTGGTTTTTATTCGCCAAGCTTCCAACAGACAACAATATACAGGAATAACAGAACAAAATTAAGTTAGCTTGAAGCCACGAAAGCTCGAGAGCTTATTTCCAGTGGGGACCCTAACAGGCATGTACACAATTAATAAGTTAAAATAGTAATATTTACAGACAGATAAGAAAAAGCCTAATAAAGATAATAATGATGATAATAGTAATAGATGGGAAAATGAAAGAAAACTTAAAGGTAATACAAAGTTTTGGTATGGGGTCATGAATTTGGTTCAAATGAATATATTGGAAGCATATGCGATCCTACAATATTCAATGATCGCTGTCGCGGTTGTAATCGAGTCTAAAGTTATGAAATTGTAAATAATAAACTCTTTATGTTGTATAGCTCCTTCTCAGGGTCAATATATTAATTCAGCTATAAAACAATGTTTCCTGACTAAAATCGACCGACTGGCTAATCCCGTTTGGAAATTATAAATCACAACTACATATTCTGAGATTTTCATGGTCGCAACTACTATTGTATGGCCGTAGGCACTATTTGAAATTTATCAAAATATATTTGAGCCTTCATTATGCACTTTATATTCTTTAAATGTCTATCAAGTCACATTCTACATCATTTTAAAGTGAGGGAATTATTATCATTTAATAAAAATGTTTTCAAGTGTCAGATAAAGTTTGAAAGGTCAAAGGTAACCACCATCCTGAAGATTTACGCGGGATCTCATGGACTTTTTAAATATCCCCTACATTTAGTGAACTCTCTCTGCTTTCTTTTTTCTCCTCCCTCTTTCCCTTTCTCTTTTATGTTTGCATTTCATTTCAAGGAAGGTGACAATCCACTTGATTTTTTTTGATTTTTTTAATCGTTATGACAGATCAATTTGTGATGTTTCAATCGTTCCCACCATGCTTTTGATGGTGCCCATTTTCCAAACGTGCCCTTCTTTTGGTAATTCCTTACCTAGAAAAAACATTCCGCCCTCCCTGTCTGGCACGGATAATGTTATCATACCCACTACCATCAGTCTCTCGATGTCATTGATCTTGGTTTGAAATTGATGTTTGTCACTAAAGGTATGCAGTCATGGGGAATACCCAAAATGTTTTTTTCCAACATTTTTTTCCGCTTTTGATGGTGCCCCTTTTGATGGTAAGAGGATTTTTTTTTGGGGGGGGTCTCGAAATTGGAAAATTTGACATTTTGCACCGTTGGGGGGGGGGGGTAAGGTCACCTTTTTTAGGTCGGCCATGGGAATATTTTTATTTTATTTTTTTTATTTTTTTAAAATAATTCAAAAAAAAAAAAAAAAAAAAAAATCCAAAAGGGGGGGGGGGGGTTTACACACAAAAAATTACCAAAGGGGGGGGGGGTTAACCCCCCAAACCCCCCCCCCCCCTGCGAACGCGCCTGCGCACTACCATCAGTCTCTCGATGTTATTGATCTTGGTTTGATATTGATCTTTGTCACTAAAGGTATTCAGTCATGGGGAATACCCAAAATGTTTTTTCCAACATACCCCCCCCCCCCCCGCCCCCTAATCCCCATCGTCAGATGTTACCTGTTAACCCCGCTCTGATTTCAGTCATTCACAAACGCAAACTACCGGCTTTTATAAAATGTACTCAACATTCAATTACTTTTTTTTAACCTGTTGTTTGCAGCCGCGCGGAACGTTTTTCAAAGTTGGGGGGGGGGGCTAAAGTTTTAACGATCAGGTTGACCGTAGCGAGCGTAAATTGGCGTGGGGTCCAGGGTCGGAGCAGGGGTGGATCCATCAGGCGGTGGGGGAGGGGGCCCAATTTGTGAGAAGATATTTAGCGGCGCATAAGCTGGGGGAACTGAGGGGGGGGGGGTAGTTAGCACTATTTTTTTAACTCGACACCCCCCCCCCCCCCCAACCCTTGAGCAAAAAAAAAAAAAAAGGTAAAATACTATCTTTCTTTTTTACTTTCCTTTTTTTTTTTGGGGGGTGGGAACCGTCTTTTTTTTTTAAAGGTAAAATTGTCGTTACCATTTTTTGTTTTAAACCTCTTTTTTGGCAGGGGTTGGGGCCTGAGCCTCCATGGCCCCACCCTGGATCCGCGACTGGGGCGGAGGCCCTGAAAAGGGAATTTCGAAGCAATACAAATCATGTATCACTGGTTACCTCTGATTATGG